>BLSH010426591.1:298176-316937 GCA_018402905.1 Glandirana rugosa
AAACTTTTCGTAAATAGTAAAAGGAAGGTGAAGTGTTAAGACACGGTGAAACACAACCAGATAGTGTATTTTAGGGTTATTTTATGTAAATACAAAATCCAACATTGTACTGTTTTACACCTTTTAAAGTTCCCCATACTTATGAAAAAGTTCCGTGACATCCTCTTCTCTATAACAGTAACACACATAATTGGTGAACGGCTGGCGGCTAGCCGCTAACTGCCGCCGTTTCACCGAGACATTGCGCTTGGCGGCAGTATGCTGCCGCCGGCGCTTGAGCGCGACAGAGGCAGGGGAATAATGCCATTGGCAGGGCGATCTACAGGGCCAGGCCAAAAATCATTGGCCTGGCGCTGTAGATTGAAAGGCCCTCTGCCGAATGCCGTTGCAGCGCTCACGGCGCTCACGGCGCGAGTTCGCGGCCGCCGTCGTATGACGGCGGTTCGCGTTACAGAGCCACTTTGCCGCCGTCAATCGCCGATCGGCGGTCGGCAAGTGGTTAATACACACAATGACAATATCTCTTCTCCTACAGTGCCTTGAAAAAGTATTCATACCCCTTGAAATTTTCCACATTTTGTCATGTTACAACCTAAAACATAAATGTATTTTATTGGGATTTTATGTGATAGACCAACACAAAGTGGCACAGAATTGTGAAGTGGAAGGAAAATGATAAATGCTTTTCAAAATTGTTTACAAATAAATATCTGAAAAGTGTATTTAGCCCCCTTTACCCTGATACTCCTAACTAAGATCTAGTGGAACCAATTGCCTTTAGTAAATAGAGTCCACCTGTGTGTAATTTAATCTCAGTATAAATACAGCTGTTCTGTGATGCCCTCAGAGGTTTTATAGAGAACCTTAGTGAACAAACAGCATCATGAAGGCCAAGAAACACACCAGACAGTTCAGGGATAACGTCGTGGAGGAGTTTAAAGCAGGGTTAGGGTATTAAAAAAATATTCCTAGCTTTGAACATCTCACAGATCACTGTTCAATCCATTATCTGAAAATAAAAAAATAAAAAGCACAACTGCAAACCTACCAAGACATCGCCGTCCACTACAACTGACAGGCCGGGCAAGGAGAGCGATAATCAGAGAAGCAGCCAAGAGGCCCATGGTAACTCTGGAGGAGCTGCAGAGATCCACTGCTCAGGTGGGAGAATCTGTCCACAGGACAACTATTAGTCGTGCACAAATCTGGCCTTTATGGAAGAGTGGCAAGAAGAAAGCCATTGTTGAAAGAAAGCCATAAGAAGTCCTGTTTGCAGTTTGCGAGAAGCCATGTGGGGGACACAGCAAACGTGGAAGAAGGTGCTCTGGTCAGATGAGACCACAATTTAACATTTTGGCCTAAAAGCAAAACGCTGTGTGTGGCGAAAAACTAACACTGCACATCACTCTGAACACCCCCACCGTGAAACATGGTGGTGGCAGCATCATGTTGTGGGGATGCTTTTCTTCAGTAGGGACAGGGAAGCTCTTCAGAGTTGATGGGAAGATGGATGGAGCCAAATACAGGGCGATCTTAGAAGAAAACCTATTAGAGCCTGCAAAAGACTTGAGACTGGAGCTAAGGTTCACCTTCCAGCACCACAATAACCCTAAATATACAGCCAGAGCTACAATGGAATGGTTTAGATCAAAGCATATTCATGTGTTAGAATGGCCCAGTCAAAGTCCAAACCTAAATCCAATTGAGAATCTGTGGCAAGACTTGAAAATTGCTGTGCACAGACGCTCTCCATCCAATCTGACAGCTTGAGCTATTTTGGAAAGAAGAATGGGCAAAAATGTCCTCTCTAGGTGTGCAAAGCTGGTAGAGACATCCCCAAAAGACTTGCAGCTGTAATTGCAGAGAAAGGTTGTTGTTTTGACTCAGGGGGCTGAATACAATTGCACCCCACACTTTTCACATATTTATTTGAAAAAAATGTTGAAAACCATTTATTATTTTCCTTCCACTTCACAATTATGTGCCACTTTGTGTTGGTCTATCACATGAAATCCCAATAAAATACATTTACGTTTTTGGTTGTAACATGACAAAAGGTGGAAAATTTCAAGGGGTATGAATACTTTTTCCAGGCACTGTATGCTCAAATATAATACAACACCCTTCTCACCGTTCTCAGGAATGCATTGCCAGTAATCCAACCTCCAGCACAAAATGAATCAGCTGATTGGACTGTAAGGCTCCATTCACATCAATGCATGTTGCTTTTCAGCATTTTTTCATTGATTTTTGCTGTGCTTTCTGCTTTTTTTTTTTTTTTTTTTATAACATTTTATTTTTTGGAAAAATGTTGTTGCTAGGCAGATTTAAGCCGCAAAACGCGGTAAAAATGCAGCACTTGCGTTTTTCATGCTTGCCCATTGAAGTCTATTACATGCAAAACACTGCTTTTTGCATGGAAAAAAGTCCCCCCGACCCTTTCCAAAAACGCAGAGGCACAAAAAAGCATTGATGTGAATGGGTTTCATAGGAACCCATGTTAAAAAAAAAAATCCCTGCATTTCTGCAAACTGTAAAATGCACTAGTGTGAATGGAGTCTAAGATTTACAAAGAGTTGACCTTTTGCTTCATTAGACCTTTAACGAGTTATCGAATCATGCCAAATTCATTTTTTATTTCTTTCGTATTCGTTGAATTTCGTTTTTTCTTCGGACATTCGGATGCATCCGAATGTCCAAAAGATGCAAAATTTGGCCAAATTTAGATTAGTTATGAAATAAATTGCACATGTCTATTGAATAGGTCTTGTTAGATGGGGGTATAATTTTGGCCATGGCTGCACAGCATTGTGGCCGCTGCATTTTAGCAAAAATATCAATTGATATTTTCGGAGGAGGGGGGGCCCCCACCAGGAAGGCTGTACAAGGCCCTGTGATTTCTATCAGCAGCCCTGCTCAGCCCAAACATACGCACACATATATGAAGCCCAATGGATAAGGACCCGCTTCTGTGAGGCACGTACACTTGGCAGGAAGGGGTTAATGCATGGGGTGTGGTATTTCCCCGGATGCTTATCATGATCTTTATGTGTTGTTGCAGTATTATTATGGCTGGATAAAGTCACTGAAAGCTCCGCTGCTGGTGTGACACAGCGCTGACACTCCAATCCTGGTCCATCACACCGTTTATCTTTTTATTCTCACAGCAATTTTTTGAAATGTCCAAGCGGCATAGAGCTCTAATTATTATGACGCCATCCCGATGCTGTAGTTGGTATCACAACCCGCTGCACTAAACAAAGTAGAGCAGGCAGTGTTTTTTTCAGCGCACACCACAGCAACTCTTATGGAGGGACAAGGATTCTTCATTTTTGGGCTAAAAGATGTCCCTCTTTCATATCTCAGAAGTTTGGAAGGTGTTCAGGCATAGGTGTGCGCACAGGGTGTGCTGGGTTTGCCTGGGCACACCCTAATCACATTAGCATTATTGCTCTGTGTAGCAGCAGGGAGATGGCGATGCCATAAGAGAGGTGCTTAGCCACTTCAGCCCCAGAAGAATTTCTCACGTTAGGACCAGAGCACTTTTTGCGATTCGACACTGCGTCGTTTTAACTGACAATTGCACGGTCATGTGACGTTGTACCCAAACGAAATTTGCGTCCTTTTTTTCCCACAAATAGAACTTTCTTTTGGTGGTATTTGATCACCGCTGCGTCATTTCTGATCACCGCTATAAACAAAAGAAGAGCAACCATTTTGCAAAAAAACCCAAATTTCTTACTTTTTGCTAAAATACAAATCCAAAAAAAAAATATAAAAAAACGTTTTTTTCATCGGTTTTGGCCGATTTATATTCTCCCTCATATTTTTTGTAAAATAAATCGCAATCGGCGTTTGATTGGTTTGCGCAAAAGTAGCCGTGTTTACGGATGGTGAGAATTAATTACTGGGGTTTTTATTTATTTTTTACTAGTAATGGCGGCGATCTGCGATTTTTAGCGGTACTGCGATATTGCAGCGGACATTTCGGACATTTTTGACACCTTTTTGGGACCAATGACATTTATACAGCAAACAGAAATTTAAATGTCCACTTATTACTGTATAAATGTCATTGGCAGGGAAGGGGTTAACCTGCAGGGGGAGATCTAGGGGTTAACTATGTTCCCTGGGTGTGTTCTTACTGGGGGGGGGGGCTGGGCTACCATGGGCATGAGAGATCTAACTGATCCCAGTGACAGGGATCAGTAGATCTCCCATGCCCGCACTAACAGAGCGGGAAACCGCCGTGTTTACATCAGCGGTTCCCCGTTCTTTGCCTGTGGCCGCTCATCGTGGCTTGCCGACGGACATCGGGTCCGCCCGAGCCGCGGGCACACTCCTCAGGAGTGCGGCGGGCACGCGCCCGCCCCCTAGCGGCCATTCGCAGATCGCCGCCTTTTTACGGCGATTCGCGCCCAGCGTCCACACTGCCGCCATAAATAGACGGTGGGTGGTGTGGAACTGGTTAAGTACCCCTGTGACAGCAAGGAGATGAATGTGCCAAGGCCATATATATATATATATATATATATATATATATATATATATATATATAAACACACACACACATACACAAGAATGTGTGTTTGAGCTTTGGGGTGCACACCCTAATGCAATAGGCTGCGCACACCTATGTGTTCAGGAGAGACACCAATGAGTGACAAATCCAAAGCGTGTACAGGTACACAATATATACGGCGCACCCAGGAGAAGAGCAAGGTCTCTTGGTCCATTGAAACTTTCATCTGTATCTAGACCATCAACAGAGTAGAAGAATGGGTGTGGCAACTAGATGAATGGATGGATGCCATGGACATGAGGAGGGACTGAGATTGGAACTTCTGCAGCTCTCGCAGAAGAACTGGGTAGGAACACCTCAATGTAGAAGAAAACCAATAGCAGGGCGCTTAGGTCAGTATCAAATTAAAAACACTATTAAAATAAGCAGCACACTTACATTGAAGTTAGCATGAAACAGCATGGATAGGGAACACCTGAGACCAAGCAGCTGTATTTGAAGAAGAGAGCAAAGTCCCTGGAAACGTGTCATGCACACCCCCTCTCCCGACATCCACCAGGCATTTTGACTGCCGCCATCCTCGTGTGCAGCTTAGAATGCCGCTGCTAACATACTTACTTTGAGCTGGCTGGCTCCATGTCATCCTTGGTCTCTGTTTACTCAGAGATGCCTACAGCCTCATATTGATTACAGAAGCTTGGTCTCTGGTGTTCCCTATCCATGCTGTTTCAACTTCAATGTTAAGCCTCGTACACACGGTTTGATTGTTGTACAACCACGCTTCTGATTTTGGCAAAAGCACGTGTCCATGATTTTGTAAAACGTACTGACTACAGTCAGGTCCATAAATATTGGGACATTGACATACTTCTAATCTTTTTGGCTCTATACACCATCACAATGGATTTAAAATGAAACAAAGAAGATGTGCTTTAACTGCAGCCTTTCAGCTTTAATTTGAGGGTATTTATATCCAAATCAGGGGAACGATGTAGGAATTACAACAGTTTGTATATGTGCCTCCCACTTTTTAAGGGACCAAAAGTAATGGGACAGATTAACAATCAAAAATCAAACTTTCACTTTTTAATACTTGGTTGCAAATCCTTTGCAGTCAATTACAGCCTGAAGTCTGGAACGCATAGACATCACCAGACGCTGGGTTTCATCCCTAGTGATGCTCTGCCAGGCCTCTACTGCAACTGTCTTCAGGTCCTGCTTGTTCTTGGGGCATTTTCCCTTCAGTTTTGTCTTCAGCAAGTGAAATGCATGCTCAATCAGATTCAGGTCAATTGATTGACTTGGCCATTGCATAACATTCCACTTCTTTCCCTTAAAAAACACTTTGGTTGCTTTCACAGTATGCTTCGGGTCATGGTCCATCTGCACTGTGAAGCACCGTCCAATGAGTTCTGAAGCATTTGGCTGAATATGAGCAGATAATATTGCCCGAAACACTTCATAATTCATCCTGCTGCTTTTGTCAGCAGTCACATCATCAATAAATACAAGAGAACCAGTTCCATTGGCAGCCATACATGCCCACGCCATGACATCACTGATGAGGCGGTATGCTTTGGATCATGAGCAGTTCCTTTCCTTCTCCATACTCTTCTCTTCCCATCACTCTGGTACAAGTTGATCTTGGTCTCATCTGTCCATAAGATGTTGTTCCAGAACTGTGAAGGCTTTTTTATATGTTGTTTGCCAAACTCTAATCTGGCCTTTCTGTTTTTGAAGCTCACCAATGGTTTACATCTTGTGGTGAACCCTCTGTATTCACTCTGGTGAAGTCTTGTCTTGATTGTTGACTTTGACACACATACACCTACCTCCTGGAGAGTGTTCTTGATCTGGCCAACTGTTGTGAAGGGTGTTTTCTTTACCAGGGAAAGAATTATTCCGTCATCCACCACAGTTGTTTTCTGTGGTCTTCTGGGTCTTTTGGTGTTGCTGAGCTCACCGGTGTGTTCTTTCTTTTTAAGGATGTTCCAAACAGTTGATTTGGCCACACCTAATGTTTTTGCTATCGCTCTGGTGGGTTTGTTTTGTTTTTTCAGCCTAATGATGGCTTGCTTCACTGATAGTGACAGCTCTTTGGATCTCATATTGAGAGTTGACAGCAACAGATTCCAAATGCAAGTAGCACACTTGAAATGAACTCTGGACCTTTTATCTGCTCCTTGTAAATGGGATAATGAGGAAATAACAAACACCTGGCAATGGAACAGCTGAGCAGCCAATTGTCCCATTACTTTTGTGGGAGGCACATATACAAACTGTTGTAATTCCTACACCGTTCAGCTGATTTGGATGTAAATACTCTCAAATTAAAGCTGAAAGTCTGCAGTTAAAGCACATCTTGTTTGTTTCATTTCAAATTCATTGTGGTGGTGTATAGAGACAAAAAGATTAGAATTGTGTCAATGTCCCAATATTTATGGACCTGACTGTATATGAAAATTGTCTTTCGACAAAGGCAAACGTAGTGATGTACTAGGAGAGTGTGAAGAGGAAGATCATTTTTGGTGCGTCGCCCTTTGGGCCGCTAATTTCGCTATATTAAAAAGATAATGTGTGCTGCATTTCGTAATTTCAATTGCCACTTCACGAATGTTAATTGTGAATTACGATCGCCAGTTTACACGACCGAACACTTCCAGGTCGTTCCTGGATTCCGAACATGCGTGTATGTACTTTCGACTTTTGTGTGTCAGATTTCTGTACACACCATCCGAAAATCAGACGTGGCGTTGTTGACAGACAAAAATTTACTAGTCTGCACATCCAGCTTTGTCTGACGAAAAAAGCAAATTGGCTGTCGAAAGGAGCGTACTAATGGTAAGAATTTCGGACGACAGGCTGTCGAACAACAATTCCCATCTGAATTTTGCATCGTGTGTACGGGCCTTAAGTGTGCTTTTTATTTTAGGTGTTTTAATTTGATACTGACCTCAGCGCCCTGCTATTCATTTTCTTCACCAATGAGTGACATGCTGGAGAAGTGAACACTTTTAGTAATGAGGAAGTGGAGAAAATTTGCTGTTCTAAAAATATCGAATTTTTGTGACGTCAGTTCACATTTCAGAGACGACCGGGAATCTTTTTTTTTTTTTTAAATATACCACAGAAGGAAGATCATCCAAATCCGTATTTGCATTTAAAGTGAACCTCAGTGAGGCTATTAATTGAACCAGTTATGCAGCCATAAGCCAAGTACAAGGTTCCCTGAGTGTATTTATGGCGATACAAATACGCTTGGGTACAAGTGTTATAGAAATGTATTGCTAAAAATAAAAACACAATTATTTGTGCATTAGGCCTTTTATTAACGTTAATGTTTTTTTTTTAAGTGGTAGTTAACCCTGGAAGCATAGGTGTGCGCAGCCCATCGCATTAGGGTGTGCGCCACAAAGCGCAAACAAACCTGAGTGTGTGTGTATATATGTCAGGAGGGCAGTGATCGGTGTCAGTAGTTTATTTTTATTTTATTTTATTTATTTTTTTTACAATTGAGTTTTTTTTATTATTTTTAGCAATATTATATTTTATTATTGTTTTTACAATTTTATTTAGGAGCCCTGCTGGGGGGCTTTGATGAAATATCAGGGGTCTAAACAGACCCCTGATGTCTCACTTTTGAGACAGAGAAAGGGAATGAGGACAGAGATTCTCCATCCCTTTCTCTGCAGCCAAGCAGCAGGGGTGATCTGCACAGTACAGGGTGATTAGGGTGTGCCCAGGCACACCTGCCACCCTATGTGTGCACGCCTATGCCTGGGAGCACACTTGTACCTACAGGTAAGCTTACAATTAAGCTTACCTGTAGGCGCAATGAATATCTCTTAAACGTGCAATGGCCGAGGCTCTGCATTCACGGCCACACTGTTTGCCGTGTAATGCAGAGCGCCGTGCTGCGACCATGGCTCCTGCATACATGTGTGGGAGTAATGTCTTTGTGGCCCGGCCATTCTAACGCCTGGTGCTCGCAAATCTGGAAGGAACACCTGGTGAAGATGGAAGCCTCTGCAGTGGTGACACCGCTGCATAAACCTGAAGGGGGCCCAGATTTTTTTTTTTTTGTTCAAGTTTACTACCGCTTTTGTTCGTTTTTCCATTTCTGTATTTTTCCATTTTTGTATTATAACTTTCATTTTGGAGTATTTGAGCCCCTGATCCTGCGAGATCATGAGCACAGATCTCACTTGCAATACACACTGCGGCCATACACCACTTACTGTATTCCATCCACTTCTCTCTCAGTCAGAGAAGAGAAGTAAAATTGTTAAAGCTGAACTCCAAGTACGTGGATAAACACTTCATTATATATTTTATAGGATTTTTTTTACCTAACAAAGGATTTGTATTTTTGACCCCCCCAGACCTGAGGTGTGACTTCTGTTTGCTACAGTTAAAGCGGAGTTCCACCCAAAAGTGGAAGCTCCACTCCGGAGCCACATTTGGCACCTTTTTGGGTGGAGGGAGGGGTACCCGTCAGGGTTGCCAACCGCCAGTAAATTTACTGACAGTTTGTAAAAATCAGTGATTTTTACAACTGTCTATAAATATCAGGGTCTGATAATTTGTCATACTGTGCTGACTTTTTAAGTGTAAACCAGGCAAATTACTTGATATGGGTATTGGCAGTGTTTCCATGTTGTGTTTAAATATCAATTGTCTTAGCTTTTAATAGGAGTTCTGTTATTTTTAAGGTTGCCAGTAAAAAATGTGCTCCGCCAGTAAATCTTCCATGTTTTGCCAGTAAAAAACACTGCGGCAACACTGGTACCCGTTTTCACTTCCGAGAGATCAATCACCCCAGACCCAACCTGTGACTTACCGTAAATTAGGGACTTTGTAGGAACCTGTTTATAGCTGCGTTATGGGGGGATCTATAGTTGGAAATGGAGCTGCAGGTGTAACAGATATAATCCTGATTAGAGTGAAAAATAGTGTGATTTAAAATGCGCTCTACATCAACATGGTAAGGTGCTAATAAAGTGCAGAAAAAAGTCATATATAACAAACATTCAAAAAAGTGGAGACCATCATAGATTCATGCCAGTGACGATTCCCTTCACCACACACCAGTGACCCATCCCACTCACCGGAAAGATATGATCACTATTACGGAGATCATATAGCACCTGTCACACAAAGTATATATATTCCACCCTTGAGGCACGCGGGTCGGACTCGAATCCAGTTGCAGCTATTGTATCTCTGGATGGTTTGGGTGCCAGGCGCTATATGATCTCCGTAATAGGGATCATATCTTTCCGGGGAGTGAGATGGGTCACTGGTGTGTGGTGAAGGGAATCGTCCCTGGCATGAATCTATGATGGTCTCCACTGGCAACCAATGAACTATTTCTGCACCATAGATTATTCCCAATGCAATTTGGCATTTTTTGAACTGTGAATATGTATTGTTAACACAAGGAACTTTGCTCACAAGTTTTGATTACACTTGTCATTTAATGAAATGCCCATCTAGGACATGCACATCGGACATTGTTCACATTCAACTCGATTTGCACAGTTATATAAATGTCTGTGACATATATATATATATATATACACACAGTGGGTACGGAAAGTATTCAGACCCCCTTCAATTTTTCACTCTTTGTTATATTGCAGCCATTTGCTAACATCATTTAGGTTCATTTTTTCTCCTCATTAATGTAGACACAGCACCCCATATTGACAGAAAAACACAAAATTGTTGGCATTTTTGCAGATTTATTAAAAAAGAAAAACTGAAATATCACATGGTCCTAAGTATTCAGACCCTTTGCTGTGACACTCATATATTTAACTCGGTGCTGTCCATTTCTTCTGATCATCCTTGAGATGGTTCTACATCTTCATTTGAGTCCAGCTGTGTTGATTATACTGATTGGACTTGATTAGGAAAGCCACACACCTGTCTATATAAGACCTTACAGCTCACAGTGCATGTCAGAGCAAATGAGAATCATGAGGTCAAAGGAACTGCCTGAAGAGCTCAGAGACAGAATTGTGGCAACGTACAGATCTGGCCAAGGTTACAAAAACATTTCTGCTGCACTTAAGGTTCATAAGAGCACAGTGGCCTCCATAATCCTTAACCACTTAAGGACCGGAAGGATTTCCAGCTTTAGGACCGGAGCCCTTTTTGCGATTCGGCACTGCGTCACTTTAACTGACAATTGCGCGGTCGTGCGATGTTGTACCCAAACGAAATTTGCGTCCTTTTTTTCCTACAAATAGAGCTTTCTTTTGATGGTATTTGATCCCCTCTGCGTCATTTCTGATCGCCGCTATAAACAAAAGAAGAGCGACAATTTTGCAAAAAAACACAAATTTCTTACTTTTTGCTAAAATACAAATCCAAAAAAAAAATATAAAAAAACACTTTTTTTCACCGTTTTTGGCCGATTTATATTCTTCATCATATTTGCGATAAAAAAAATCGCAATCGGCGTTTATTGATTGGTTTGCGCAAAAGTGGTCGCGTTTACGGAGACCTCCGCTCCTTCACTCCGGGGGGGGGGCATCGCGGGTGGCCGGCGGCAATCGAAGCCGCCGCACCCGCTCCCCGGCCCTCCCCGGACACAGTGAGCGCGCGGGCGCGCGCGCTCACTGTGCGCGATCTGGCGGCCGCCGTCGTATGACGGCGTTTTGCCTTACAGCGCCACTTTGCCGCCGTCAATCTCCGATCGGCGGTCGGCAAGTGGTTAAATGGAAGACAGCTAGAGTTGGCCGTCCGGCCAAACTGAGCTATCGGGGGAGAAGAGCCTTGGTGAGAGAGGTAAAGAAGAACCCAAAGATCACTGTGGCTGAGCTCCAGAGATGCAGTCGGGAGAAAGTTGTAGAAAGTCAACCATCACTGCAGCCCTCCACTAGTTGGGGCTTTATGGCAGAGTGGCCCGACAGAAGCCTCTCCTCAGTGCAAGACACACGAAAGCCTGCATGGAGTTTGCTAAATAACACCTGAAGGACTCCAAGATGGTGAGAAATAAGATTCTCTGGTCTGATGAAACCAAGATAGAACTTTTTGGCCTTAATTCTAACCGGTATGTGTGGAGAAAACCAGGCACTGCTCATTACCTGTCCAATACAGTCCCAACAGTGAAGCATGGTGGTGGCAGCATCATGCTGTGGGGGTGTTTATCAGCTGCAGGGACAGGACGAATGGTTGCAATCGAGGGAAAGATGAATGCGGCCAAGTACAGGGATGTCCTGGACGAAAACCTTCTCCAGAGTGCTCAGGGCATCAGACTGGGCTGAAGGTTTACCTTCCAACAAGACAATGACCCTAAGCACACAGCTAAAATAACAAAGGAGTGGCTTCACAACAACTCCATGACTGTTCTTGAATGGCCCAGCCAGAGCCCTGAATTAAACCCAATTGAGCATCTCTGGAGAGACCTAAAAATGGCTGTCCACCAACGTTCACCATCCAACCTGACAGGACTGGAGAGGATCTGCAAGGAGGAATGGCAGAGGATCCCCAAATCCAGGTGTGAAAAACTTGTTGCATCTTTCCCAAAAACACTCATGGCTGTATTACATCAAAAGGGTGCTTCTACTAAATACTGAGCAAAGGGTCTGAATACTTAGGACCATGTGATATTTCAGTTTTTCTTTTTTAATAAATCTGCAAAAATGTCAACAATTCTGTGTTTTTCTGTCAATATGGGGTGCTGTGTGTACATTAATGAGGGAAAAATGATTTAGACAAAGAGTGAAAAATTTAAGGGGGTCTGAATACTTTCCGTACTCACTGTGTGTGTGTGTATATATATATATATATATATATATATATATATATATATATATATATATATATATATATATATATATATATATATATATACACAGTATTTGCACTTTATTAGACACCAATAGGTATTCAACATGTGAATGTTTGTTATATATGACTTTTTTCTGCACTTTATTAGCACCTTACCATGTTTATGTAGAGCGTGGTTTAAATCACACTATTTTCCAGCCTGTGACTTACCAGTGAAGGAGCAGCAGGGGACAGGTAAGGTCATCTCTCTACTTTCTGCTTGTGGGCAGATTTCTATGCAGCATACACCTGATTGACCTAAAGTGCTGCCCTTCCTTCTCCCAATTTGAGTGCTGCTGTACAGGGGATTACAAGAGGCTGATACATACTGCCCTACTTTCAGAACTTCAGGGAGGAGCCTAGAGGAGGCTTCTGTCGGCTCCGCAATGCTTGTTACAGGCAGCCGGCGGTTTAAGATTCTGGTTGCCATAGAGCGGACAATCATGGTGTCTGGGTTCCTGGGCACCCCACCAGAGATGTGGGGCAGGTGCCCCGGATGCCTGCGCTAGCACACCTCTGCCAGGCTAATTAGTGGAGCCAAGTGCCTGAACACACAGGGTTCTGTGATTCAGCCCAGATTCGCGGGGTGCCAGGATTTCAGTCCTGCTGAATCCAGGATTGTTTGAAGGTGGCTGATATAAAGTTAAATCCAGGTATTTACACTGCTTATACTTAACCACTTCCCTACCAGCGCCGTAAATAGGCGGCGGCTGGCTTTGAGTGGCTCTACCGGGACATAGCATGCATCTGCAGGCTATATCCCGGTATCATTTTTTAGAGCTGGCAATCGGCTATCCAGGGGTAAGGACCGATCCGGCTCGGGAGCCGCTTGGTCGTTATCCCAGGGGGCGGGAGGGGGCACCGCCGCCTTCCGCCTCCCTTCTCTGGCCTCCCGTCCCACCAGGAGACCGGAGCTACGATCCGGCGCCTGCGCCCGCTGGAAGGAGACCTGATAGAAGCCGTAATCGGCTCCGATCAGGTCACCTTCTGCAAATTCCGGAAGCGACGTCATGACGTCACTTCCAGTTTACTCGGCGGCTAACGGCGCCAATTTAAAAAAAATTACAGTATTCAGAATCGCCGTTTTTGGCAATCTGAATACTGTGATGTGCAAAGGAGGGATGGGGGGGGGGTCTTTTAGACCCCCCAGCCTTCTGAAAAGTGTACCTGTCACCATATATTTCTATCACAAGGGATGTTTACATTCCTTGTGATAGCAATAAAAGTGATCAGATTTTTTTTTAAAGGAACAGTGTTAAAAACAAATAAATAAATAAAATTAAAAAAAAAAATAATAATTTAAAACGCCACCTTCCCCGTGAGCTCGCGCAGCAAAGAAAACGCATACGTAAGTCGCGCCCGCATAGGAAAACTGTGTTCAAACCACACATGTGAGGTATCGCCGCGATCGCCAGAGTGTGAGCAATAATTCTAGCAAAAGACCTCCTCTGCACCTCTAACCTGGTAGCCGATAAAAAATTTTTAATGAGTCGCCTATGGAAATTTTTAAGTACCGGATTTTTTGTCGCCATTCCGCGAGTGCGCAAAATTTTCAACCGTGTCATGTATGGTATCTATTTACTTGGCGTAACATCCTCTTTCACAATATACAAAAAAATTGGGCTCAAAAAAGTAAAATTTTTCCAAAAAAATCGCGCTTGAAGGACCGCTGCGCAAATACCGTGTGACAAAAAGTATTGCAACGATCGCCATTTTATTCTCTAGGGTGTTTGAAAAAAATATATATAATGTTTGGGGGTTCTAAGTAATTTTCTAGCAAAAAAAAATGTTTTTAGCTTGTGACCAACAAATGTAAAAAAGGGGCCCGGTTGGTAAGTTGTTAAAAATGTACGTAGATAAATAGGTGTATTCATTGTTTTTGAGTTTAGCTTTTAGCATGCGATTTGACATGTCGACAATTGCCGGCAACGGCACCGTTCAAGTTGCCATTCCCAAAAGTAGTTTCTGTACTACTTTTGGCGACTTCGGGGTGCGATTTCCATAGACATCTGTGCAGCAACCCATACAGATGTCTCTGAAATCGCCCCCGAAGTCGGGACTGCCATGCGGTATTGAAATCGTGCAAGTAAAATTGAACTCGCATGATTTCATTCCCACTGTCAGTGTCAACTAGGGTTGCCACCTCATCCCTTTAAACCAGGACACATATTAATTACACAAGTTCTGTGGCTGATTAAGGTGGTAATTAAACTCACTTGGTGCCTTGTCTGTATTCAATTAGCCTCAGAACAACCTGTGTAATCCATATGTGTTCGGGTTTAAAGGGATGAGGTGGCAACCCTAGTGTGAACCTAGGTTTAAAATATAACCAAAAGCAAAACTTTTTTTTTAGTTTTGGATAGAGTGAGGAGGGATTAGAGCCCCTGTTAATTTTTATTGGTGTCTGTGCCCCCGTTAAGAAGATTCATCCTCTCTATTTGTCCTGTTTACCATTAGCATTAAAAGTGAAAGTAAAAAGAAAACCCCAAATTTTGGGTTGTCCCCAGAAAAGTAATAGATGGGAAATCTTCCAATGGGGACACTACTTCTGGTGAGCTGAGGGTCCCCAAGAAATTCCTTTAATTTGCAGAGATTACCTCTCACTTCCTGCTTGGCTATGGGACAGGAAGTGAAGGGAAATCTTCGCAATGGGACAGAGATGGCGAAAAAAAATCTGACAGGGGTTATAACCCTCCCTTACTCTATCCAAAATGAAAAAAAAAGTTTTGCCCATAATACTACTTGAAGGTTGGACATACTGTACATGGGTTGATCCGTGCATGCAGTACTTTCTAATGACGCATCGCTGGTGATTATTGTGTGAGGGTCGAACAATGTAGGCTAGTGAAGTACTATACACCTAAGAGATGAGGAAGATGTGGGTTCTCCAAACTCTTCACTACAGAAGGAATACTGTTACCATATTTGATAAATTCAACCATATAAATTCAAACCTGCAGTGGAAGATGACAGGTACATAATGACTACTTTACCCTCTACGGTCATTTTGGGCCATAATTCAGTTATATCCCAACATATTAGTAAGTAAACTGAATGTTGAGTCAAGACTGAGCATCAGGTTCTGGTAAAACTAGTAATCTGTGGTAATCGATACGGTTAAACAATTTCAATGGCATGTCAATGACTACACTGCTTTCTTTTATAGGAGGAAGTTCAGTGATCCTGACCATGGCTCAGTTATATCAGGAGGCTTCCATTAATGGGATAGCAGCGGATATAGTTGGAGCTGCACCTGCCCAGCAAGAAGATCAGGGACTGAATGCCGCCAATGAACAGGTTAGTTATGATTGACATAGTTACTTATATAATTGGTCAGGCTGAAAAAAGATACATATGCATCAAGGCCAAAAAAAGAAATAAATGAAATACCTTGGATGCTTAGACGCTTAAACCCACAGATGATCCAGAAGAAGGCAAAAACTCTTATAAAGTGTGATCTATTTAACGCTGACAGGAAAACATTCCTTTCTGATTCCAAAAGGAAACGGAATAGACCAATTCCATGTCTCATCCCATACCCACCCACCATGTTCCATCCCATATCCCATACTCACCCACCATGTTCCATCCCACTTTCCCTACCAAAGTCCAACATTCCTTGCAATATTGTTATCTTTTTTTATATACTTTTACAGGAGTCTTTGGGATGGTCACATGATGTTCGTGATTCCTTTTGTAGCACCCTCTAGTTAGGTAGGTGCTAGAGTTTTTCTCGAGTAGGAAAATTTAGGCAGGCCTAGCTGGTGGCTAGGCCTGTTTGTTTTCATTCTGGGCTGGGAGTGGCTCAGGGTAGAGCTGGGTGACTCACAGGTGGTGTCATCAGGACCTCCCAATTCTTTCCAGAAGCTTCTGGTGTTCTCTAGAAAGAGAGATGAAGAAGGGAGGTGTAGCCACCTGGGGTAATTTGAGGAGCCCTGACCAATCCCCAACCTGGATTGGCAGGGGGCAGGCCTCCTTGAATACCCAGAGTCAGCCCAGCTGTGGGGGAGAGGACAGCGGAAGAGAACACTTCTGAGAGCCTCCAGGGAGGACAACTGGTCACACTAAGTGAAATGCTGGTGAGTGAAGCACAGTCAGGAGGACAGGGGAGGCATGCCTGAGAGAACTGGGAGATTGCAGTTTGAGATGGGTGCAGAACCAGAAGAGTGGACTGTGGGAAGGGCAGTGGAGAGAGGTCATTGCAGCCAGACTGGCTGGCAGGGCCTGAAGAGAGCTATCTGGGAGCAGCAGCTGAGTAGAGGACAGCTAGCACCTGAACTATTTCTACACTACAGGGGCCAGAGGCCCCTGCCTGCAAATGTAATCCACTGAGGCCTGGCTGAGTTAGTGTCAGGCCTAACTATGCGGTGCTAGCTAGTCTGTATAAATGACAGTCTGCATCAAGGGAAGTGCTGGTGGAGTAACAGTCTGCAGCAAGTGAAGTGCTGGTGTAGTAACGGTATGCAGCAAGTGAAGTGCTGGAGGAGTGAAGGATAAGAGGTCTTAAGCAAGAGTTTGTACTGGAGAGAAGACTGGAGTGTATATACTAGAGTCTATAGAAGTCCCAAGCAAGTTGCACTGAATTTCCTGGGCATACCATAATTTCCCTATTTCCCATCCAAGTTCAATCCCCTCAAAAAAACAAAGCTTATGGACTATTCTATGTGTAGCCATGCCCCCGTAGGGGTTGCTGGAAGTTGTAGTTCACCTGATCACACTGCCCTCAGTCACACTTTTTCCTCATATCCGGAGTCACAGAACAGGCTGGAACTTTGTTTTTGTGGGGTTTTTTTATTAGGGGATTGAACATGGATAGGGTAGGGATGATTATGGGATGCCCTCGGATCAACAGCTAGCACATGGTAAGGCCTGCCATAGTTTTAGCGCAACCTCCGAGCCGCCCATTACAGGCAGGGACCACGGGCCCCCAAAGTGTAGCAAAATACATAGTGTGCTAGCTAGTCTGATAGACTACTGCTCCTAGCCTATCTTCCTCCTGGCTGCAGCGGCCCTCTCCATTGCCACAGTGACACCAAAGTCCCAACTGGCTCTTGTACCCTTCTCAGACTGTCTCTCACCCCAGTCCGCTCCGGTGTACCTCTTCCAGCTTTTCAGGGAGTGCATCACTCACCGACGCCTGTCACTTGTAATTCCTCTCCTGGAGATCCCTCCGATTGCGCTCTCCCGCTGTCCTCTCCCGCTCTCCCTTGTGCCTCTCCTCCAGGATCTCACTCTCTCCTCCTGGCTGCACCCGAGCTCTCTCAGGCCGAGGTCACCCCCTGTTTTGCTTGCGTCTAGATGGAAGGTTACTTTGCGGTATAAGCAAGGAAGCTCAGACCTGTTTTGTGTATTAATGAGCTTTTACTGAACAAAAATGCTGTACATACAAAACTATTACAATATTAGGAATACAAATCAAGACTTACAGATCTCTATAGAAAATTAACAACCTAGCCAACAAACAAACTATAGTCTGTAACAGTAGAAATACACTTAAATGTTACTTAGCTTCAGTTACTGTGTTCGTGATCTCCGTTGACAACGATTCTTCTGGAGACCAGGCACTTTTCTTTATGTTGACTCTTTCAATGTCAATCCATGGGGAGAGTGAGCGAGCTCTTCTGCCCTGAGCTTATCTCTGGCAACATATATTCGTTTACAATGGTTACCTTAACGATGCAGTAACCAAAATGACTGTGTATTCCCAAATTCTACCTCAAGATGGCACTCTGCCATAACAAATATATATAATTGTTTACAGTATCTATAGAGAAAACTGTCAAACTGTAAAACAACAATGGTAACAAACTCATTAACCTTAAAGCGGAGTTCCACCCTAAAGTGGAACTTCCGCTGGTTGGATTCCTCCCCCCCTCAGGTGTCACATTTGGCACCTTTCAGGGGGGAGGGGGAAGAGGACACCTGTCTTTAGACAGGTGTCCTTTTCCACACTTCCGGGAGTTCTGGCCGGCGGACGCGGCCGCTGACGTCAGAAGCCGGCTCCCTCCTCCCTGCTCGCTCTGCTACTGGCCGCTTGGCCAGTAGCAGAGCGTGGCAGAGCTCGCGCATGCGCGGTAAGGTGCCCGGCGTGAAGCTGTACTGCTTACACGTCCGGGTTCCCTTACCCGCGATGGAGGCGGCTGCACCCGTCCCCCGATCTGAAGATCGGCGGCGGGTGCCGACATCGCTGGAGTCCAGGACAGGTAAGTGTCCTAATATTAAAAGTCAGCAGCTACTGTATGTGTAGCTGCTGACTTTTAATTTTTTTTTTTAGCCCGGACCTCCGCTTTAACAATCAACTGACAAATGTCCCATTGTTTCAGGACAGCCTGTGTTACCAAGGCATTCGTTTGAGAAGCATCCTCAAACAAACCTGTCCTGTTAAAATGAGTCTGATAGA
>BLSH010426591.1:323354-341498 GCA_018402905.1 Glandirana rugosa
TCGACGAAGACTAACTAGACGTTTACGGTACCACGACGTGTACACTAGTCAATACTGTGGTCGGCAACCTACCAAACTGTCACACCAACTCATGTGTTCGTTTACTCTGTCAATCGTTAGAGTCGTAAGGTCTTTACATTGGCAAAAAGTTTGACAATTTATTTACCCAAATTAAGACACAATACTAAATGAAGACGAGTCCCCGAGACCCAAAGTCGTTTTACCGTCGGAGGCCGTTCTTCTTTGTCCTCGTTACGACCTTCGTTAAATGTCGTGTTCGAATAAAACCATCGTACTAATAATTACACCTCACAAAGAGCGGAGGTCCGTGTTTACATGCACGGACCTTCGCTCATTCGCTCCGGGGGGGGCATCGCGGGTGGCCGGCGGCAATCGAAGCCGCCGCACCCGCTCCCTGGCCCCCCCCTCCGGCGGCGCGCGCGCGCTCACAGTATGTCTGTAATGCAGCCGCCGTAATATTACGGCGGTTTGCGTTACAGAGCCACTTTGCCGCCGTCAATCTCCGATCGGCGGTCGGCAAGTGGTTAATTACTGAACACTTCCTACACTGAAAACACTCCACATTAATAATCATGCTACCAAAATAAGCTTGTGCTGTAAATTGCTTCCAGCATTGCTCCTGTTTCTTCTTGCCGGAGGCTGCCATTTTGCTGAAACCCAGAGCCCCTGAGCAGAAGTAAATCATAACACAGAATTAAACCCATTTATTTAACAGTTTGAAAAACGGTTACATTTCTGGAATGCTGGGATTGCTAACTGTCTCATTTGCTTGTGTACTCAACCACACTGTCAAACCATCCAATGGCTGGTGTCATAACTGATCACATGTGCAGCACCATGGCATTTGCAGATCAATCAGAAGCAGCTTCCTTGGCTTTAAAGGATAAGAGGGTTTCAATTTTAAGGCTGTCAGCAGGTCGGGCTCTACAAATTCAGCAGTGCCTAAAAATGCCTAACAATAGAGAGCAACTGAGCATGTGCAGAGCAGGGTGAGACAATGTATTACTGGATTTTAAACAGTATAGGCTCTTATTGTTAATGTGTTACATACTGTAGCTATACCTGCAAAAGGGGCCAGCCTGATCTAACAGGACTTCATTTTCTGGCTAAAGTTACACTTTAATGACCTACCCAGTTTGTTAGATATACTTGCCTTCCATTTGTTCCTCCAGAGCCCCGACGTAAGCTTTAAGTTGATCTGGCTAGAGTTTATTTAGGGCTAAGGACTGTAACTTCTGCTGTCAGATGATGTCTCTGGCTTGGAGACTTCCTGCCCAGGCAGCTAGTGCATCATGTAAGGAAATAAACATGCTCCCCATAGCTGCAAAAACTTCACTCCAGAAAGTAAATAGGTGTTGGGGTTTGGTGCTAAATGAATGACACTGCACAAATGCATTGGGGCAACACAGTGGCTAAGTGGTTAGCACTTCTGTCAAGCAGCACTAGAGTTGCCAGTTTGAATCCCACCCACTACACTACCTGCCTGGAGTTTGCATGTTCTCTCTGTGCCTGTCCTCTGGGTATTCCGGTTTCCTCCCACACCCCAAAGACACGTTGGAAGGTTAATTGGATCTTGTCTAAATTGGCCCTAGTATGTATGTATGTGTATGTATGAATGTGAGTTAGGGAACTTAGATTGTAAGCTCCTTGAGGGTAGGGATTAAGGGGAAACTGATGGGAATGTACAATATACAGTATCTCACAAAAGTGAGTACACCCCTAACATTTTTATAAATATTTTATTCTATCTTTTCATGTGACAACACTGAAGAAATTAATCTTTGCTACAATGTAAAGTAGTGAGTGTACAGCTTGTATAACAGTGTAATCTGCTGCCCCCTCAAAATAACTCAACACACTGCCATTAATGTCTAAACTGCTGGCAACAAAAGTGAGTACACTCCTAAGTGAAAATGTTCAAATTGGGCCCAAAGTGTCAATATTTTGTGTGGCCACCATTATTTTCTAGCACTGCCTTAACCCATAGGACATGAAGTTGACCAGAGCTTCACAGGCTGCCACTGGAGTCCTCTTCCACTGACATCCCAGAGCTGGTGGACGTTTGAGACCTTTCGCTCCTCCATCTTCTGTTTGAGGATGCCCCACAGATGCTCAATAGGGTTTAGGTCTGGAGACAGGCTTGGCCAATCCATCACCTTTTCCCTCAGCTCCTTTAGTAAGGCAGTGGTCGTCTTGGAGGTATTTTTGGGGTCGTTATCATGTTGGAATACTGCCCTGCAGCCCAGTCTCCGAAGGGAGGGGGATCATGCTCTGCTTCAGTATGTCACAGTACATGTTGGCATTCATCATTTCCTCAATGAACTGTAGCTCTCCAGTGCTGGCAGCACTCATGGAGCCACCACCATGCTTGACTGTAGGCAAGACACACTTGTCTTTGTACTCCTCACCTGGTTGCCGCCACACATGCTTGACACCATTTGAACCAAAATAAGTTTTTATCTTATCCAGTAATCCATGTCCTTAGTCTTCTTGTCTTCAGCAACCTGTTTGCGGGCTTCCTTGTGCATCATCTTTAGAAGAGGCTTCTTTCTGGGACTACAGCCATGCAGACCAATCTGATCCATTGTGCGGCGTATGGTCTGAGCACTGACAGGCTGACCCCCCACCCCTTAAACCTCTGCAGCAATGCTGGTAGTACTCATATGTCTATTTCCCAAAGACAACCTCTGGATATAACGCTGAGCACGTGCACTCAACCTCTTTGGTCGACCATGGCGAGGCTTGTTCTGAGTGGAACCTGCCCTGTTAAACCGCTGTATGGTCTCCTCCACTGTGCTGCAGCTCAGTTTCAGGGTCTTGGCAATCTTCTCATAGCCTAGGCAATCTTTATGTAGAGCGTCAATTCCTTTTTTCAGATCCTCAGAGAGTTCTTTGCCATGAGGTGCCATGTTGAACTTCCAGTGAACAGTATGAGTGAGTGAGAGTGATAACACCAAATTTAACACACCTGCTCCCCATTCACACCTGAGACCTTATAACACTAACGAGTCACATGACACTGGGGAGGGAAAATGGCTAATTGGGCCCAATTTGGACATTTTCACTTAGGGGTGTACTCACTTTTGTTGCCAGTGGTTTAGACATTAATGGCTGTGTGTTGAGTTATTTTGTGGGGACAGCAAATGTACACTGTTATACAAGCCGTACGCTCACTACTTTACATTGTAGCAAAGTGTCATTTCTTCAGTGTTGTCACATGAAAAGATAGAATAAAATATTTACAAAAATGTGAGGGGTGTACTCACTTTTGTGAGATACTCTATGTGTAAAGTGCTGCATAAATTAACAGCACTATATAAGTACCTGAAATAAATAAAATACATTTTTCTGCACATTACTGAAGGGGCCCTAAAGCAAGAAAAAAAAATGCTGTATCTGCCTCATAGCTTGCATGGCCTGCCACCTTGCTTTAGTTATAATTACCCATATTACTCTGTATCACACGCACTCTGGAATATCTACCAGGCTTCTTCATGAAAAATCTTGCTTTGCTCAATGACAACTGAACGTTTCCAATGTGTCCCCATGCCAATTCCAGCAAGCTATGCAAAAACAGTTTGAGTGAGGACCACACTTTATAGAGGCAAAGCAGTGAGACTTCCTCATAGATTTGCAAATGTGTGCAACTAAAACCCCTGTTTTTAATGCAAATTGTTAGATCATGCCATTTTTTTTTTTTGTTTTTTGCAGAAATGATTAATTTCCTTTCTCTAAACCACATATGTCAAACACAAGGCCCGCGGGCCGGATGCGGCCCTCCAGGCCTTGTCATGTGGCCCTCGCACCCAGTTTTGCAGCCGGAATGTGGCAGAACTCCATTTTGCCACCTCCAACTTTCACCCTCTGCTTTCGCTCCCTGCAAGGTGAGACAAAGCCACCTACAAAGGGAGGTAGTAGAGCCAGGGAAGGTAGGAGAGAGATGCTAGGATGCTTCGGTGAGGGGGTTGGTGTTGCACATTGTGCATAGCGCACCCTTATACCCTGCATTCTGTACACTGCACATCCCTGAACTTTGTATGTAACACACTCCTGAACCCTGCACTCTGTACATAGCATAAACCTCAGTTCTGCACTCTGTACATAACGTACTCTTGAACCCAGCACTTTTTACGTATCGCACCCAAGATACAACCGGCCCTTTTAGGGCAACCATATGGCTAATGCGGCCCTCGATGAAATGGAGTTTGACACCCCTGCTCTAAACCTTTGGCCTGGCTCTAAACCAAGAGTATGGTATATACTGGTTTAGGTCATCTCTCCTATAACTCCAACTGAAAATATTCTATTTCAGCATGTTTTCCAGTTACAAACTTATGCATTTCAGTTAAAAAGAGTTGGAATGTCCATCATTTTCTTGCAGCTTTTTTTTTTTTTTTTAATAAAATACAGTTTTTACCTTTTTCGTTGTTACATCTCCCTGCTGAGGATCTCCTGCAGCTTCTTTGCAGCCATTGTATGTCTAAATGCACTCTGCCAATGTCTGCATGACTTTTACCTGAGCAGGCTTCTTATTGGTGATGACCTGTTGCATGCCTGCATACTGTGCATTGAAACAGCCTCTTGTAGCCTCCCCCAGAAGCCTGTATGACTAGGTGACAACACAGAGGGTAGAATTAGGACACAGCGTTGTCACAATATAACAGGAAGTGTTTGAACAAGAACTTTCATGGCAGGATCACCAGGCATTATTTTTATGAAAGCTGCAGATTTAAAAAAAGATTACAATTTATTTTTAAAAGACTTTAATATGTTAAAGCTTATAGGTGATTTAACCACTTGCCGACCGCCAACCGCAGGTTGACGGTGACAAAGTGGTTCGTTATCGCAAATCGCCGTCATACGACGGTGGCTGCGATAACGCGCACTGTGAGCGTGCGCCGCCGGAGGCGCGCCCGCGCGCTCACTGTGTTCGGGAAGGGCCAGGGAGCGGGTGCGGTGGCTTCGATTGCGGCCGGCTACCCGCGATGGCCCCCCCGGAGCGAAGGAACGGAGGTCCGTGTATGTAAACACGGACCTCCGTTCTGTGTGAGGGGGAAGGGCTGTGATCACAGCCTTCCTGTATACGAAGGCTGTGACCACTTCCCTTCCACTGCTAGGGCAGCCCACACACAGTTAGAACACGCCCAGGGAACACAGTTAACCCTTAGAGCGCCCCCTGCAGGTTAACCCCTTCACTGCCAATGGCATTTACACAGTAATCAGTGCATTTTTATAGCACTGATCGCTGTATAAATGCCTTTGGTCCCAAAAAAGTGTCAAAATAGTCCGACATGTCCGCCCCAATATCGCAGTACCGCTAAAAATCGCAGTTCGCCGCCATTACTAGTAAAAAAAAAAGAAAAAAAAACCCCAAAAATGAATTCTCATCATCCGTAAACGCGACCACTTTTGCGCAAACCAATCAATAAACGCCGATTGCGATTTTTTTTTATCGCAAATATGAGGAAGAATATAAATCGGCCAAAAACGGTGAAAAAAAGTGTTTTTTTATATTTTTTTTTTTGGATTTGTATTCTAGCAAAAAGTAAGAAATTTGGGTTTTTTTGCAAAATTGTCGCTCTTCTTTTGTTTATAGCGGCGATCAGAAATGACACAGAGGGGATCAAATACCACCAAAAGAAAGCTCTATTTGTGGGAAAAAAAGGACGCAAATTTTGTTTGGGTGCAACGTCGCACGACCGCGCAATTTTCAGTTAAAGCGACGCAGCGCCGAATCGCAAAAAGGGCTCCGGTCCTAAAGCTGGAAATCCTTCCGGGGTTGAAGTGGTTAAGTGATTGGGTTTATATCTGCTTTACTCTGGCAAAAAACTGTCCTTTAAAGCGATATAGTCATCAGTTTGTTAACCTCTAAAGCAGGGGTTCCGTGGAACCCTAGGGTTCCTCCAAAGGTTGCTAGGGGTTCCTTAAGCAATGGTCAATTTCTACCAGATAAATTCCCAATGACATCATTGATCTTTATAGCTATCTGTAAGGGGGTAATTCTTCCCAATGACCACAAGTGTAAGGAGCATTCTTCCCATTGACCATCACACTAATGTATCATGAGTTGTAGGTTTTTAATTTTTAGCAGGGGTTCCCCGAGACCGGAGTATCGTTTCAAGGGTTCCTCGGTGTTGAAAAGGTTGAGAAAGGCTGCTCTAAAGTATACAGGGTACTATATGCTGTGTTGTAGCTCAATTGCAGAAGCAGGGCTTTTTCCTCCTGGATGAGTGAATAAAGGTGAAGCCAAATTCTGGGAGAATCCCAGATGCTGGTTTTGGGGCTTTGTAGATGAATTCTTTCAGTTAATGACATCCTAAGAGCAACACAAGTTTGACTCTCCCTAAAGTCAGACAACATACAGCTAGGATTGTACAGGTAATGGGGGGCACAGAGGAATCGGACCTTTTGGAGTTCTCAGCACATTTGAGGACATGGACTCTGAAGGTTAGTAGAATTGACTGGTTTTCTAATTGCTTTTCATTTTCAAAACTTGCAGGGTGTGGTGTTTGTGTTGCTCTGGATTCCCTTTGTGCCTTTGAGTGCTTTTTATGTTATCCTGAGACATATTTTTATTGTCGTACAGATGGAGGAGATCTTGGGCAACAACGTTGATTATAATGATGATTATAATGAGGAAGCGGAAGAGAAGAAATACTACCGCCGGAAAAAACTTTTGACCATAAAGAGCGTTATTTCTGCAAGCTTGGCTGCTGCCATAACATACGGCGTATATTTGGGTACGTTACAGATCTGGTCCTCATTCTGGAAGAAAAAGGCGTTCTTTGTTACCTATAGAAAACAGTCTGATCCTCTTTCATTATGATATCAGGAGGAAGTAAAGGGGATAATTGCTTTTTATAGTCAACGAGAAGACCATCATGAAGCCTGCTTTAACTTAAAGCTGACCTGTCAGATATCAAACTCCATTTAATATCAATAAAACATTATAGTTTTGCAGCAACTAGTGTATTTGAAATGGTCTTGCTATGCTCCTCAGCACAGCAGCATTCAGAAAGCGTGAAGGACCAGCACTAACATCCAACCAGTATGCTGCTACCTCTTTAGTCAGCAGGCTGATGGTGTGTTCTTACTAAGGTGTGCATGTGCCGTGGAGGTTGAGGATCTGGCATGTGGACCTTTCATAAAAATTCTCACTTCATGTGAACCAATAGGACACAGCACCATTACTGAACCTAATAGAAAGTAGACAAAAGTGGAAAAAAATAGCATTTTCTTGCCATAGATAAAAAAAAAAACTGCTGATCCACAGCTCCCAACCGGGGGAAGCTTTGGCTACCAATCATGGTCAATTGCTTAATTGCTTTCAGTGATAGAGATCTGTCTCGTAGAATTACAGTGAGATAGGTGGTATCAGCATGCCATATTGTGGAAAGAGAGCCTGTCCAAAATCAGTCATCTGGGTTGGATTCACCAACTTATTCACTATTGTTTCCGTCATGACCTACCAGAGCCTGCAGCCTTTCTCTCCTTTAAAAGGCAAAATGATAGCTCATCCTTACATCAAGACCATTCATTTGGTAGCCCAAAAGGTTCTGTAGGCACCTTTCAGCCTTCCAAATCCACTTCAGAGCATTAACAGGAAGGATAAGGCGAGTGAAATGTTAATGCCTGAAGCTAGATTTATAGTCAACTTCAGAACATCCAATTTTTGGCCATCTTAAATTGCTTTACAAAAATTTTATTGGATTTTTTAAAGTTGTGGAACAAGGTACAGAAGACTGAATGAGCACATTGGAAGTCATAGAAAAACAAAAATACAGTAATTGAAACAGGTACATTTCAAATGGCCCATGTAAAGAAAAAAAAAGTATTCAAGACCTCTTCACAGACTGAAAATGGGCTTAGAAATTGTACAAGTCTAGCGGCATTATATCTTTCAAGGCACATCGATGGGGAACTGTATGTCAATGAAAAAGTATACCTTGAGGAAAGTGAAGTAGGGGACCAAGGCAATACGCCAAGTCCCAGCAAGGGTATTGAAGGCCAAGGAGAAGGGGGGGGGTTAAAGGAGGGCCATCTAGTAGCTTGAGCAGCCCAAGGAAGAAGGGGAAGAAAAAATCAGGAGGAAAGGGGATTAGCCTAGGGGGAGAGAGGGAAAAAGAAGGGGGTTGAACATTCCTGAGTGGTGCAATCTATTGTGCCAGCCTAAGACAAGCCCTACAGATGATCGGAATGATAACAGAGAGCGGTCCAGGCCCAGACTGTCATTATAAGTGAGCCAGGGGTCCCATACCTTCAGGAACTTGGAATGTGTTTCTGTGAGAATGGACATGAGCTTCTCGTGCACCATAGTTGCCATAAAGCGCTGTTTATCCTCAGAAAAGTAATGGGCGGCGCCAGGCCTTAGATGTGATCAGCCTAGCTGCCAAGAAGACAAACTCCGCCAGCTTCCGCTGGGCTTTAGTCAAGGATGGGATGGACTTATGCAACAAGGCTTCCCAGGGGTTGTGTGCTAATGTGGCATGTAGTAAAGATATAATCAGGGAGTAGACCAGGTAAGGAGAAGGGTGCCAGGCTCCCTGCAGCCCTGGAAACAGAAGGGGGATGCTGAGTTCAGCCAAATTTGATTCCAGGAGAACTGATCCAAAGTTTTCCCCATGTCGGTTTCCCACTTAGAGATATATGGGAGCCTAGGAGACACTAGGCCTTCTGTGATTCAGCCATATAGATCCAACACCAAACCTTTCAATGAGGGGTCTTTATGGCATCTGTTCTCGAAAGGGGTCAGGCGCTTAGGTTGGCCATCTTAAATTGAATGCCTTGTGTTGAGGTGTGGTCTGAGGAGGGGTTGTATGCTTCTCCATCTCTTTGAGGCTTGCTGTTCTCTGAGTGCCTGTGTTATTTTCTTTATAAGGGGTTATCATTCATTTGATACGGTCACGTGACATTATGTGTTTCAGGTCTCCTGCAGATGCAGCTGATTTTACATTATGATGAGACATACAGAGACGTGAAATATGGAAATATAGGTCTGCAGGACATCGACAACAAGATGCTGATGGGCATTAACGTAACCCCAATCGCTGCTCTGTTGTATACCCCTGTTCTTATTAGGTTAGTAGGTGGAAGTTCGTTAAGTGATATACATTGAGATAGACTTATGTACCTTTGTAAAAATCAGGTAGATGTGTGGGCCGCCAAAAATCTTCCCACTTTTCATGGCGGGGGGTGGAACATGGGACTGTGACTTTAGAATATGTATCCATCACTTGAACAACTGATTCTGGTGTTTTCTACATCATATGCTAGCTGACACCAGCCTGAATTTCTTACACCATTGCTGTGAATGCTCAAGTTTTCAGGCAGATTGGACTTCACTACAGAAAAAGACTTGTCTTTAAGTGGATGTAAACCCAAAAAAAAATGTAATTAATAGTTCTAACTTTTACAGTAGAGGATGTCATTTCATTTGTGCCCAGTCTTGCCACAGAGTTAATCCAGCTCTGAGCGATCCTCTTATCTTTTTTCAGTAGGAAAAAAACAGACACACAGAGAAATATGTGACTGTTTCTCCCCCGATGTTGTGACTGACAGCTCATTTCCTTATCTCGTGCACAGAGCATACAGAGCTTCACATGCCCCCACTTTCTTCTCCAGCTCTCCCAGGATTGGCTGCTCCACACCTCAGCATGTTTGGGCATGCTGAAGTCATGTGTGGTGACTTTCATGAGGTTTGACAGGATGTTTCTCAAAACTCAGGAATAGGAGAGTGTAGAGGTGGGCGGGGAGTCTTGTGACATCACGACTCCACCCACTGAGCGCCAGCAAAGAGACCTACCCACTGATTCCAGAGTTTTGTGGGGCTGCTACTACTGAAGGGGGTGACATTTGCAAGGTAGAGATACATGCTGGAAGCTTGCATGTATATTAATACTGTGCTATTAGTTTACACTGGGTGAGTGGTGGGTTTACATCCACTTTAATGCAAACCTGTAGCTGCCCCACAGCAAAGCCTTCCCCGGTCCCTACATTATCACTATGTTACGGTCAAAAGTAGAAAAATCCTAAAAGATCAGAGGTGAAAGATGCTGCATTGGAGATATTGACTCAGAGTCCAATCTTTTGAGACTTGCAGCTGTAACATGGTGACAACCCAGGGGCCGGGGCAGGCATGGCTGCAAGCAGCCTGGAAGTCAGAGGATCCAGCATGTCAAAAAGTGTCCATACTCTCATCACTGAAGCTGAGAACTCTGCTTAGATTTGAGTTAATTGCATTACAAAAAAGGGCTACTGTAGGTTATTTTACTGAGTGGATCTATGTATTTACTAGACGTTGTCGATTGTGAAGTCCTAGGGCACTTAGGGGGAGATTTACTAAAACTGGTGCACACAGAATTTGGTGCAGCTGTGCACATAGTAACCAATCAGCTTCTAACCTCAGCTTGTTTAATTAAGCTTTGACAATATGACCTGGCAGCTGATTGGTTACTATGCACAGCTGCACTAGAGTCTGTGTGCAGCGGTTTTAGTAAATCTCTCCCTTACTGTATACTGTATGCAATATCAAGTCCTTAAATGTCACCAGAATAAGGGAAACATGCAGGTGCAAAATCATGTAAGTGATTAAAATGTTGATGACTATGATGATAAAATTGATACCACACATTAACTAGACAAGAGCATGGGATGATACTTCTTGACTTGATGACCTCTATTTTCCCAAATCAGATTTTTCGGTACAAAGTGGATGCTGTTTCTCTCCTCTGGGATCTATGCCTTGTTTGTCTCTACCAATTACTGGGAAAGATACTACACCCTCGTCCCATCAGCAACTGTCATCGGGGTCATGATTGTCCCCTTCTGGACATCAATAGGGAATTACATTACCAGGTAAGTTATGAAAAATAAAACATGTATGTTTAAAAAAAAAAGTAGATATGTATAAATGAGTTGTGAACTTAAATATACAGTAGATGTCCCATAAAGGCACTTTAAAGAAATACAGTATATTTAAAAATCACATACACATTTACCATGCATTTCTTCTAATTAGTCAGGCACGTAAAGCTCATTTAAACCCTCTTAATCTGTTACTGTAATGTAGTCAGGCTGCATATTTTATTTATTTATTACATGTATTCTTAAAGCTGGAAATTTATGAGTCTTTACCCTTATCCCTCTTGGGGAATATTCATTTCCTTAAAATTAAAATATTACCAAAATTTACATATTTATTTTGCCACTCACCTCAATGGTTCCCTAAGTCATTCTTTACATGTTTGAATTATCTTTTCTCCTTTTTATGGGGACCCCAAACCCCCACATATAAGTGGTCCACGTTAATGTGCTTCGCCTCCCAAGGTGGCCTGGCATTTCCTAATTTTTATAAATATTTTCTGGCCACCCAGCTGGTTACGGCTTCCTGTTGGCTGAACCTACACCCTACCAACCCTTCTACACTAGTAAAAGCTGCAGTGGTGAATTCTGCTGAAGCATTAAAATTCCTACTATTCCGTGGTCCCCATGCCCATACTCACTGACACCCCCTCTGCTCACTACGCTTCAAGGCTGTGGGGCCGGTATCAATTGTGTGTATTACCTGAAATTGGCAGTTTCCCCTAACGCCCCCTTGTGGCTAAACCCCACATTACACCAAATCTATAAGTTACTGGAGCCTTATGCCTGGATTAAATTCAATATTAAGACGGTGTCCCAGGTGGTTGTTAATTACTCCCTGGCTCCGCTTCCAATTTTAATGTCCCAATGTCATACTTTTTGCGTTACCTCCAATTGTCCCATGCCTTCAGCAGCCAGTTCTCCCATTCCGCCCCTCAGGTTATGCAGTCAGCACTAGAAGATATCCTGCTTACAAAAACATGTAGAGAAACCAACCTCCCGGCTATATTCCCACCTTGTTATGGTAGCACTACCTGTCCTGGAGGGTCTTAGAGCTAGATGGCAACAAGGTATACCGGACCTTGACAATGACGACTGGGATGATATATGGGGCTTCCCTTTTCGGTCCCTTGTTTCCTTGAGAGAACATCTAATTCAGTTTAAATTGGTAGATCGTGCATATTTCACACCATATAGGGTGCACAAAATGAATTCCAGCTCTCCCCCCGAGTGCTGGTGCTGTGGGAAGGCTCTGTGAATGGAAGAGGGTGGCCAAAACTGCGGGTATAGCCGGCACTCAATGAGTGCCTGTGACAGGTCCATTGACTCGTATTAATCCCCGCAGTCATAATATTCCGGTGCTACCGGGGTTAACTTGAGCTGAAGGAACTGTCACAGGCACTTATCAATGAGTGCTGACTATACCTGCCATTTTGACCCCCCTCTTACATTCACAGAGGCTAGGTAACGGGGATCAATGATCTTCAGATTTCAAACTAAAACTGCAGCTATCAGAAGAGAGGACACTTTGCCTTGACTGTAAGTACTGTCCCTTGTGCTGATTTTTTCTTTTGTAAAGTTTTTTTTTTTTTTTTTTTACTTACCCTAGACAGATATAAAAGCCTAAACTAGTGCAGTTATATTTTCATTAAATACCATTCAGTGTACTTTTACATGCATGTAGCAGAAGCACCTGACTTTACCTGAAAATCAGCTTCCTGTGATCCCCTGTACAGCAGCAATCAGACTGGCAAAGGAAGGGGAAGCACTAGGGGCCAATCAAGCTTTGCAGCAGTGCACATGTGCTGGCAGTGAGCCCATTGGCAGTGGGAGAGGGCAGCGTGAGCCAAGGGATGACCTTATCAGGGTATTGTTTCTTCATTGTCCAGTCATCAGGCTGAGGACCTATTTTATCCTGTAATAATGGGTAGAGCACAGTTCCCAGGGGGGATTATGCGGTGCAAGAGAATAGAATCAAGAATGCAAACTCATTTCATTTAACGTAAAAAACAATGAAACTTTATTATAATACAACATCGTTTAAAAAGGAGAGAGTACTGTATGAATACAATACAATAATTAAAAAGCTGGTGATCCCAACAGATCTTTATTATAGAGAGGGGGGGCTTGACTTCATGATTGAGTGATTGTCCAATTCCCACATATTAAAATTTTGCAAAATGTATTAAAGGTCATAATTTTTGCTTCATTATTGTTATTTATCTTGTATTTATATTGTTTAAGCATACAATAGGTGGCAGTCAATCAGATCCCCCGAGGAAGCCTGTCAAGGCGAAACATGTTGGGATAAACAACTTTTCGGTTAACCACCACCTGGGTAATTCCTACCTAAACTGTTGGGATCACCAGCTTTTTAATTATTGTATTGTATTCATACAGTACTCTCTCCTTTTTAAACAATGTTGTATTATAATAAAGTTTCATTGTTTTTTATGTTAAATGAAATTAGTTTGCATTCTTGATTCTATTCTCTTGCACCGCATAATCCCCCCTGGGAACTGTGCTCTACCCATTATTACATACTTCTTTGGGATGAGGTGCCTTAAAGTTTAGAAGTATAATCTGATTGCCAAGGGGACAACGCAACTTTAATCATTATTTTATCCTGTGTTTAGGAAAAAATCTGAACTAAACATCAGCTGTGCTCTCAGGAGGGTGCCTAGATATAATTTCCTCTTAACTAAAAATATTGTAGACCATCTTTTTCATTTTTCCCTATAACCCTTTTTTCCTTTTTACTTGAATATATTTGACTATAGGATGGCACAGAAGTATTATGAGTATGTGAACTACAAAGAAGAGCACGTCCGGGAGCAGCGCCGTGTACCCAGAGGAGCCAGCCATAAATACATCATCATTTTTCAGAGTATCTTCTATTCCATCTTCCATGTGAGTTCACACTTAGAACATTCCTTCTTGTTGGTTCTCTGTTGTCCAAAGGGCCACTGTCCACAAATTTAGTACAAATTCCAAAATTGTAATGTCTTCTCCCACTCCAAACTCCTTCATGATACCACGTGTTCAGGTCTGGCTTACCCCATCCATGATTATGTCAGAAATGTAATTTGCTACAAGCCATGCCAATACAGGATTATTATACCCTAATTGACATCTGGAATAAAAACAATTTTGGGAAGAATATGAAGACTCCTTGGTCTAACATGCAAAGATCGTCCTAAAAACCTATGTTCTAATATTGACTATATATCAAATGATACTTCAATCCTAAATAATGACGATACGAAGCAGATGGCACTGCTCCAAAGAATGAGCCTCCCATCCACCATAATATGTTGGGTTCCGACAAAGGATTCTGTCCAAGCTCCTGATCCCAAGAATGTAATAGAAAGCAGGTCGCACACTGATGACATTGCCACTTCCAAAAAGATTTATTGAACTACAAACAGCATGCGGTATTCCCCTACCGTGAGAACTGTCCTTAATAGCGGGGACATCATGTTTGCTGTATGCTGTTTGTGGTACAATAAAGCTTTTATGAAATGGTGATGTCATCAGTGTGCGGCCTGCTTTGAATTACAATCCTAAAGTTAGCCAGAAAATGCCAGCACCTGAAACTATGGATACTGGAAGCCTGTGCTAGCATTTCTCCTGCGGCGTTGCTATCAGTGTGTGAAGAGTGGGAGAAGAGGGTTGCATTGACAATCCAACACAATGGGCAGCACATTGAACACATTTTATAAGAAACTTGTAAATAACTCATGAAAGAATAAAGTTACGTTAAAACCAAGCACACCATTGTTTTTCTTATGAAATTCCCAATAAGTTTGATGTGTCACATGACCCTCTTCCTATTGAAAAAAACAAAAGTTGGATTCAAAATGGCCGCCATGGTCACCACCCATCTTGAAAAGTTTCCCCCCTCACATATACTAATGTGCCACAAACAGGAAGCTAATATCACCAACCATTCCCATTTTATTAAGGTATATCCATATAAATGGCCCACCCTGTATATATATTTTTTTTGGATTTGTATTTTAGCAAAAAGTAAGAAATTTTGTTTCTTTTGCAAAATTGACACTCTTTCTTTGTTTATAGCGGTGATCAGAAATGACGCAGGGGTGATCAAATACCACCGAAAGAAAGCCCTATTAGTGGGAAAAAAAGGATGCAAATTTTGTTTGGGTACAACGTCGCATGACCGCGCAATTGTCAGTTAAAGCGACGCAGTGCCGAATCGCAAAAAGTGCTCTGGTCCTAAAGGGTGAAATCCTTTCCGGGGCTGAAGTGGTTAATTAGCAGCAGACCTTGTGTTGCTTATAAGCTCCATCATGCCTACATTTAAAGGCCAGGTACTGCCATGTCCCACCTGAAGTATTGGTGGTACACCTCAAGCACATTGAGAAACACTGTTGTAAAATTGATGCTATAATAATATACTATATAAACTGCATTATGTACAAGTATAAGCTTATATCATGTTCATCTGATGTTATCTGCTGTTTTCTTTCTACAGTTGAGCTTTGTCCTGTCCCAGTTTCCTGTGTACTTCTTCCTCAACAAGTTCCTGAATTCATATAACCACACGCTCTTCAACGTACACGAATGTGGTAGGTGTGCAGGCTCCTCATATTTTCATATGCAAGATCATGTAACAGCTGGAGAAAAGTAAAATGGAAGTGCTGTCCACATAAAAAAAAAAAAAAAACATAATTCCTTTCATTACCTCCCCTGCTGAACAGCAGCTAAAATATGATTGTCTGCAAGGTGCAAACCCTTAATTTTTCATATATGCATGCTTTAACCACTTCCAGCTCCAGAAGGTTTACCCCCCTTCATGACCAGGCCATTTTTTGCGATACGGCCCTACGTTACTTTAACTGACAATTGCGTGGTCGTGTGTCCCAAATAAAATTGATGTCCTTTTTTTCCCTCAAATAGAGCTTTCTTTTGGTGGCATTTGATCACCTCTGTGGTTTTTATTTTTTTCAATATAAACAAAAAAGCGACCATTTTGAAAATCATCCAAAAACATCCAATAAAAAAATGTAAAAAATCGAATTTATTCATCAATTTAGGCCAATATGTATTCTGCTACATATTTTTGGTAAAAAAAATCCCAATAAGCATATATTGATTGGTTTGCGCAAAAGTTATCAGTCTACAAACTATGACATATATTTATGGAATTTTTATTTAGTTATTTATTTATTTTTTTACTAGTAATAGCGGCAATCAGCAACTTATAGCGGGACAATGCAGAGGACAAATCAGACACTTTTGACACTTTTTTGGGAACCAGTGACACTAATACATTGATCAGTGCTAAAAATATGCACTGTCACTGTACTGATGACATTGGCAGGGAAGGGGTTAAAGTGATTGTAAATAACAAACTTTTTATACTTACCTGCTCTGTTGCAATGGTTGTGCACAGGACAGCCTAGATCCACTTCTTCTCAGGTCCCTGTTTGCTGCTCCTGGCCCCTCCCTCCTGTTGAGTGCCCCCACAGTAAGCGGCTTGCTATGGGAGCACCCGAGCTGAGCTGCAGCTCCAGCTCCATGTGTCCATTCAGACACGGAGGTGCCATTTGGCCCCCCTCTCTCCTGATTGGCTAACTGACTTTGACAGCCGCGGGAGCCAGTGGCACCACTGCTGTGTCTCAGCCAATCAGGAGGAGAGTCCCAGATGGCTGAAGGACTCATGGACATTGCTGGATAGAGAGGGACCTCAGGTAAGTATTAGGGGGTGCTGGGGAGGCTGCTACACACAAAAGGCTTTTTATCTTAATGCATTAAGATAAAAAAACTTCTGCCTTTACAACTCCTTTAACATCAGGGGTGATCAAAGGTTTAAATATGTGCCTAGGGAGTGCTTACTAACTCTGTGCTATGGGAAGGCAGAGATCCTTGTTCCTGCTTTGCAGAAACACAGGATCACTACTTTCCCTTCTCACAGAACAGTGATCTCCCTTGTTTACATAGGCAAGCTGCCATTCTGCTTCTCTTCTGAATGCTCAGCAGGTCCCGGCGGACATCCAGTCCATCGGACCCGCTGATTGCCTCCCGTTGTGTCTAATCCCAATGGGAACAGGTCTCCGGTGGAGCGTGTGCGCACCCCAGACCCAGGAGTGCCGGAACGCTGTATATGTACAGTATATGGTCGGCAAGCGATTAAACTTGTTTTCTTCTATTTTATTTGTATATATACTCTCAAACTGCAGTCTCCTGAGGTTTATTTGTATTCCTGCTAGCTATTAATCGGCTGCAGTACAATGATGAATGTGAGTAAAGAACTAAATAGGTCAAGTGATCCTTAAAGTGGATGTAAACCCTCACATATACCCAGTGAAGTGAACAGCCTCAGATGATACACAAAGATGAAACAAATCTCCCTACATAAGTTTTACATGTACAGTATATCTGCTGTCTTCAGCTGTATATACTGTTTAGAAAGTGTTCTTTGTGTTAGAAGTTCCACTTCCTCATTCAGCAGTAGCAGTGTAGTGTTGGATAACACTGGGCGACAGCGGATTGGAGGAAAGGCACACACACCCCTCCACATAGGCAGAGACTTTCAGAGGTGTCCTGTGAGTAGACCAGCTTTCTGCTAATCTATTTATAGCACCCTCCCTGACAGAGAACTTGTCAAAAGTTATGAAGTCGTATACGTCTATTCTCTCCAATCTCCCTAAGAATTGCTGTGATCTATCGGCCTCCTGGACCACTGTCAGCTTTCCTTGATGAATTTTCTGCCTGGCTACCCTACTTTCTCTCTTCTGAAATTACCACTATCCTTCTTGGCGACTTTAACATCCCGGTTAACACTAACACTACCTCTAAACTTCTTAGTCTAACTTCCTCATTTGACCTGAAGCAATGGGTACAGGCTCCTACTCACACTGATGGAAACACCCTCGACCTTGTCTTCTCCTATCTATGCACTCCATGCAACTTCTCCAACAATCCTTTTCCCCTCTCCGACCACCACCTTATTAGATTCTCTCTCTCTCTGTCCTACACCACCTTTCCCTCCAATCACCAAACCGTCACCCGTAGAAACCTTCGCCAACTCAAGACTTCTCTTCTCTATTCTGCTACTGACCACCTCTATGAAAAAATCTCACCCCTGTCCTGCCCCAACCAAGCCACTACCATCTACAATAAATCCCTGTCCTCCACTCTGGACAAGCTAGCTCCCCTCACCACACACAAAATCAGGCCTCGACCCCTACAACCCTGGCAAACAGACGACACCAGAAACCTCAAAAAGCGTAGCCG
>BLSH010426591.1:351523-367656 GCA_018402905.1 Glandirana rugosa
ATTTTTTTTTTTTTTTTTTTTTATATATATATATATATATATATATATAAATATTACAAACCCCTAAGATTCATTAAAGGATCGTTTCTTTGTGTCTAAAAATGTGTATACTCTCTTTACAGTCTTAACCGGGTCATCCGTTCACCAATTTCCTTGGAGTAAATACAAAACCTTTTTTGACAGGCAACAGGTGGGGTTGGTTAACATAAGAGGTAAAAAAGAAAAATATAACCACTTTAACAATGAGGAGGAGGAGATCGTAATGAGGAGGAGATGACAGACGAGTATCGTCACAAGAACTAAGGACGCCGCATAGGACGCCCGAGCGTGACCACCGAGAGGTAGTAAAAGACGAAGCGAAGGTCTGGAGAATATATATATATATATATATATATTTTTTTTTTTTTTTTTTTTTAAAGAGACCCTATGGAATAAAATGGCAGTCAATGCAATTTTTTATGTCACACGGTGTTTGCGCAGCAATTTTTCAGATGCGTTATTTAAAAAAAAAACACTTTCATGAATTATAAAAACAAAGCACAGTGTTTACCGCATTTTTTTGTATAATGTGAAAGTTGATGTTACGCTGAGTAAATAGATACCCAACATGTCAAGCTTTAAAATTGCGCACACTCGTGGAATGGCACAAAACTTCAGTACTTAAAAATCTCCATAGGCAATGCTTTAATACTTTTTATAGGTTACCAGTTTAGAGTTACAGAGGAGGTCTTGTGCTAGAATTGTTGCTCTCACTCTAACGTTCATGGTGATACATTGCATGTGTGGTTTGAACGTCAGTTACATATGCAGGCGCGACCTACGTATGCGTTCACTTCTGCGTGTGAGCATGAGGGGATGGGGGCGCTTTAAATAATATTCATTTTATTTTTATTTTATATTTACATTTTCCCTTTATTTTTTTATTTTTTAAACACCTTAATTTCCTATTACAAGGAATGTAAACAGCCCTTGGAATAGGGCATGGCAGTCCCTCTGTACAGAGAGATCTGGGGTCTATAAGTCCCCACATCTCTCCTCTATGCAGGAAAGCCCGAGTTAGAAAAAAAAAAATCGATCTTAGGCTTTCCAGCAAAAGAAAAATGGAAGTGTTTTACATCTGCCAGAGCCAGAAGTGATGTCATGACGGCACTTCCAGCCTCTGAGGGTAAAAAGAGATGGCCAGGGAACATCTGGTCCACAGCAAGCTCTATTGGTTAACTGCTGCCGCTGCCGGATTCACTCTCCGGCTCCCCGATCACACGGAAGAGCCAGAGAAGCACCGGAGGGTGGTGGGAGTGGGCTCCTGTAAAAGCATTTCCCTCACATGTGAAAGCTATTATAGCGACACCATAGTTCATGGCCGTGTAGCTGTCAGTCTTAGATTTTTGTGTGTTCCCATCTATCGTTGGATGTCCTACCCCACTTGTTATGTTATTTATAATGTAAAACAAATTCAAATTCCGACAGGGAGAGTGGAAGGGTGGGCTAGTTCCAGTCCCCATTACTGCCCCAGAGATGCTATCTGGAAATTCTCCACAACAAAGCCTGACAGGGAAGATAGAGGGCGTACATAGAGAAGTGATTTTTTTTCCTATGATTCCATGGTGCCACAGATCACACGACCAAGTGCTGGGAGTACATGGGACAGCGCTGCTGTACTTCCTTGCACATTTCTGATGTGGATGATATTTTGATTGCCCCCTGATTGGCATCCCCAGGCCAATTGTATTACTGCAGGATAGCAAGGAAAAGGGGAGGAGGTTTCTACAATTTTCCTTGGAGCCCAGATATTTGTATCTATACCATTGCTATTCAGCCAGATCCCTTTTCAGACACTGAAAGGTTTTTGCCTTGCTTCATGTCATTTTATGGTACCACGCCATTTCAGCCAATTTTCCCTTTTGGTGAACATATCTAAACACACGTATGATATGCAAGCCTAATAAGTGCCAATTATAAGTGATTCATTATGCTCCTCTGTGGTTGCGGCAAAATATTAGGGCCTGTGTCAATGGAGTTTTGTTTGCTTCAGAGGTTTTGCACAGGTTTTGCATTCACATACAAGTTTATGAGAGTGTAAAACCTGCTTAATGCAGGTCAAAAGGAGATCAACTAGAGGTCAAAGGCACCAGCTCAAAGCCTGTTAACACAGGCCATAAAGCTGGACATACGCTGTTTGAATTTTGACAGGTTCCAAATTAACTGGCTGAAATTTGCTTAGTGGATGGCACTGTTGGACCTTTCCCACCTGACGCCCTTTGATTGAACAATTGAAGGAGCTTGGCGGAAAATTGTCAGTCAAACAGTGGCTGCATGAGTTAATGGTGAGTTGTCGGACTCCTTACGGCTGCATAGGGGCACTCGGCAGGGGAGTCCTTTATCATCCCTGCTTTTTGCTCTTGCACTGGAACCCTTGGCCATACATATTAGAGAGTCATCGAATATTACGGGATTCGTGAGAGGTCCCCAAGAGGAAGTTATTTCCTTATAACTCACCCACTGTCGGAATGTGCCTCTGTGATACAGGTGGTCTCCGCCTTTCGGTATTTGGGAATAGAGGTTACTCCAAACTCATCACAGTATATAGAACTAAATCTTGTACCCCTATTACATAAATTTAGATCGAAATGTACAGCCTAGATCAAACTCCCTCTAACGGTAGTGGGGCGAATAAATCTTATAAAAATAGCATGGGCTCCCCAGTTGCTCTATATATTCCATAATATCCATAATGGATACCACGCAAATGGTTTGCCCGCATTGACTCTCAGTTCCGAGCCCTGATCTGGCGCAATAAATCCGCCAGGATTAGCCTATCCACGCTGCAGCATACAAAAGAACAGAGGGGTATGGCATTGCCACATTCTTGCCACTACTTCGTAGCCGCTCAAATTCAGCATCTAGGGGCATGGGGACTAGACAATGAAAGGGACCCTATTCGCAACATGCTATTCCAAGGGGATCCATATGTCAGGTTTTGACCTTCCTGGAGGCGGGATTCACCAACATCACACCTAAAACCCTCACGATAATCCTCCTTAACACTTTATGGACATATATCAGAGGCATACTACATGTAAAAGGTTACTCCCATCTAGAATAATGTCTACTTTAAAGAATTATTCAAACTGAAAGAATTCCTTGGGAAAAGGCGGGTATTTTCTATATAGCACAACTTTTTCGGGGCACAGTTTTCAAATCCTTTATGGATATTCAGGCAGAGTTTGACCTCCCTAGAACTCGGTTTTTGAAATATCTTCAAACCAGAAATGCGATACAAGCCCAGACGAATAGACTACCTCTTGTGGCTGTTGAAAACCCCTTATTGAGTCTAGTTCTATTAGAATCTGAGAAAAAAGGAATGATTTCCAGGAGTTACTCTATCTTACTACAATCCACTCATGATGCTTCTGCCTTACCATGCAGGAAAGGATGGGAAAAAGCTCTGGGGCCCTATAGACAGTGAAACATGGGATCTTTGCCTGACATCGGCCCCACTATTATCAGTATCCACATCGTGTGAACTTTCTCACCTGTATCTCTTACACAGAGCATACAGAACGCCCACTAAGCTACATGAATGGGGTATTCGAGATACACCACTATACCCAAAATGTGAGAGGGACAATGGAGATTTACTGCACATGATTTGGAAGTGCCCCAAATTATTCCGCTATTGGTCTGGGGTTCTCTCAACCATTACACAGGTTTATCAGATCAACATTGGAAGAGATCCGGTTGTCTGTCTATTGGGAGCCTTGGATGAAGAATCGCTCATGCCTCGGTGTCCTGTAGCTGTGCTGCGGTTACTATATGTCGCTCGCAAATTAATAGCACAATACTGGATGTCACCCAAGGTGAGACAATGGATCAATATGGTTAACGACATGTTGATCAGAAAAAAATATACATATCAACACAGATACGTGCCTCATAAATTCACCAAATTATGGCAACCGTGGTTGGATTTCCCCGGTCTTGCTCCACGGCAACTAATTAGGGAAAGAATACTGCAAGTCTGAATGGGGTATATAGTTAGACATGGAACATTATTGCAATTGAGGTTTGGAGACCAAGCAGGACTAGGGGTTTATCTCTGTGTGAAGGTTTTTTTTTTAGGAAATAGTGTGTAAGTTACTGAAGGTTATGAAGGATGTTGATGGGTTATCCACAAGAGCAAATAAACATGGTGGCTATGTTATGTATATATAATTTGCCTCTCTTTTTATGTGGATGATGTAAAGCTAGCCACGCTAATGACCTATTTATATGTATAGGACTACAAATCAAACGTATATTGTCACCTTGATATTGCAACTGTGGATGTTTTGCTCTACCTATTCAATAAACTTCTTTTTTCTGATTAAAAAAAAAAAAAAACAGTGGCTGCATCCAATCATCAATGGTGCCGACTGTCAATATTTTTTTTATCAGGACACGAAGAGGAGATCTTTTATTGCTGTCTGTACCTCCCTTTTTTTCTGGTGACTCATTTCTAACAGGAATCACAGGATAGGGCCACAGACAGGGTTATAAACTTCAAATCTAGAAGTTAGGCTTTAGGTTTCAGATTTTTTGAGTGCTAACTACTTTTTTCAGTTGTGTTTTCTTTTTCTATCATAATAAAATAATTGACACCAAAACTAATTTTCTAAAATCATCAGGCCAAATTTATCCAAAAACCACATTTCTGTACTTGGAACCAGTTGTTACCACACCTCTACACAGCCCAAATTGGTCACAAGACTTGCTTTCATGGGGATGCGTATGACTGATTTCAATCACTGGAAGGCAAGGAGTGATTAGGTAGAACACATAGCTCAGGCTTATGTTGGGAGGTGAGGCACAAGCCATGGAGAGGGAAGTCCTTGCTGAACCAGCCGATTTTCGATTCATCTATGGCCAGCTTAGGACAGTCTAATTCACCATAGTGATGAGTCTTGTAGGAGTCTTTAAAGTTTATTTTCCTTAAAGAATCAACATTTTTTGGGGGCCAATTTTTGGGTGGATCAGACTTTTTAGTATTATGACCTGAGGAATGTTCAATTTTTGTTTTATTTATATATATATATTTATATATATATATATATATATATATATATATATATATATATATATATATATATATATAGTCTAGAAATGTATATAAAGTAGATTGCTACTTACTGTATTTGTTAACTGTGTATTTTTAAATCAGATTTGATATAAATGATGTTTGTTTTATACATTATAATTTGGACTTCTTAATAAAACCAGAATAGATAAACGTTGATTACTTCATCTATTGCTTCTAATTAGGTATATCTCAAATCTTGATGGTACCACTGGGTTAAGGATTCAGTAGGACAAAAGTTCCAGTCCTTACATAAACATGATCACTTTGTCCATTCAAGTATCTATGCAATACATAGATGCCTAGCATAGACATAACATTTTTGTTACCATCTTGGGAGTTTTGGGAAAATGAGAACGGGATGGTGTTTCAGTACAAGTCTCATGTTCTCCTCACAAAGTTTGGGATTTGTCAGACCTCACTCTAGTAACCATACTCAGGTTTGAAAAAACAGAATAATCCATACTTAAATATAATAATGCAGAATTGTGATTTTTATTCAAATATTACGGTACATGATTTTTTTCTAAAAATTTCTTAAATGGTAAAATAGAATACTGAAATTTGTTTAGATATAAAATGAGACCAACCAAGTGTAAATTTAAACTATAAGCCTCTATAAAAAAAACGAAGTAAAAATTAAAGCATAAGTTCTTGCAAATCTGATCGCTCAGGTTTAGGCCACTCTCACACTAGGCTGATCCACTCGGCGAACTCTGGCAGCTCAGCGGGAGATCGCTCCATTGATCCCGCTAAGCAGGTGGATGACAGTTCCATCTCTGCTCACTGTGCAGGGACCTGTTAGAGCCCCGCTGTTCTCTATGAGCAGATCGGATGAAAACAGACGCAATGCAATCTGTCTGTTTTGAGCAGATCTTGTCAGATAGGATGGCAGACGGGTGTTAGCAGACACATCTCCACTGACATCCACCTGCCCATAGAAGTGAATGGGTGGCCCGGTCGGATCCGCCTAAAAAACAAACAGGTGGATCCGAGCGGGCCGAGTGTGTGAAAGGGGCCTAAGGTAGAAGTGGCTTTGATAATGTTCAGGTAGCCGATCAGGGATAACTACCCTTGGAATTCCAGCTATGCCTTTCCTTTCTTACTTGATTTTATAACAAATGTAGTCATGCTGGAGCATTCATAGAATTACATGCAATTTTATCCTAATACCAGTGAAAAAGTGACTGGGGTCCGCAAACTCAAAAAAAATGTCCAGTGAGTGAATATACCAATGTTCAAATTTCAAATACTCAAATCTAGGCAACTGCAAATGATCACCTCGCTATAATAAAAGAGGGCCTTTGTTGGAGACCTTGAGATGCAGCAACACGGCGGGTTATTTACTAAAGGCAAATCCACTCTGCACTACAAGTGCACTTGCAGTGCAGAGTGGATTTGCTTTTAGTAAATCAACCCCTTGGAAGTGCACTGCAAATGCACTTGGAAGTGCAGTTATTGTAAATCTGAGGGGGACATGCAAGGAAAATAAAAAGCAGCATTTTGGCTTGCACATGATTGGATGATAAAATCAGCAGAGTTTACCCTCAGATCTACAGCGACTGCACTTCCAAGTGCACTTGCAGTGCAAAGTGGATTTGCTTTTAGTAAATCAACCCCAATGTAACTCTCCAGCAGCTGAATTTTTTTAGACATGAAATGGCAATCTTAGAATTCCTCTTCAGTGCCATTGAAGGTAAAAACGGGCTGTTGAAAGTAATTTATTGTCCATGGTAGATGCAGAAAATATAACTTAATGCCATGAACAGGTGCAGCTTCAAATGTGAGGGTGAAGTGCACTTGCCACCACTTGAAAGATTATAAAGAAGTCCAACTTATCATTTAAACTGTATATTCAGTAAAAACCTTTTTTGTTCACTCTGGATTGAGTAGGGAAGGGTAAAAAAACACCAATCAAGGTTTTTTTTTGCTGTGCCCCTGCTGGTGAGTTTGATCCTCTCTCTTTGCCCTACTGACCAATGTCACCAAGACAGAAAGTATGAAATCCAAATATGAAATTTAAAATTTTACAGCTGCCGCCAGCAAACAGGAAGTGAGGGGGAATCTTGGAATCCATGATAACTGTTATAATGACAACTGTCTAAAAGGGAATTTCCTCTCACTTCCTTGTAGGTCTCCAGGGCAAAAAGTGAAGGAAAATCTCTCAAGTGAGACAGACTGCAAAACCAAAACCCCGAAAAGATTTCAACCAAAACTGAAGAGATGTCTTGCCAGAAATATGCTTTAAAGTACAATACCCCTTTAACAAGCAGACATTTTGCTCTGGGATTTAGTGTGTTCGTCTTCTCAGGGCAGGAACAGACACCCGGATCTTCTCAGCCAGTATAAATGCAATCTTCTTCTCGTAATAAGCAGCTTCATTAATAAAGACTGGGTAAAGAGGCTTCTCTCCACTGTAAGGAATCGATTGTCCATCCAGACTCAGAAAGGTCAGGTCCCCAGGGTGTAGCACTGAAAAATCTTTATCCTACAAAGACATGTTATTGTTTGCATAAATCATATGCAAGTTACATTTAGTGCCAGTTAGCATAAAATGAACCCGTGTTCAAGCTATGGTAATTAGAGTATTTACATATTCACAGGCAGAAATTTAGCATTAAAACAAGCCTTCATTGACCTTTGTAGCTGCAGGTACTGTGGAGCAACTCATCAAAGTTCAAAGCTTAAGTACTGAATTTGTTCATCTTTCTCTCAGCAGCTCAGCTTTCCCATCCTGGCAGGGACTCAGCAGCAACCCTCCAGTCTTCTAATTTCTAATGTAAACACAGAGCAAGAGCTCTGGGAAGGAGGAGTAGGGAAGGTTAAGCTGTAGAGTCGCTGCTGGAAATAGGGAGCTACAGAGGTCAGTGATGGCTTAGCCAAAGGTTCACCTTGATGTAAACCTATAGACTTTTTTTACTTGGTAAGATGGCAATACAAGGTGCTCGCTCACATCCTTGGATGATTTTCATAGAACCCAAGGATCCCCAAAACCCAGGTGTTCTATGATGCAAAACCCAAATGCAGCTTCTATGGTCTAGACCCCCCTCCCACTCCTGTGAATTTATGTTGGATTCCAAATACAATACCAGCCTCACTGTGCAGTCTGGAAGGTGGAAGGATCAGGTTCAGAATTTACTTTCAATCTTTTTATTAACAAAGAGAGAGTTATTGTACAGTCATGTAGAGTATAAGCTGATGATTACATGATATTGTACATACAACAGGAATGTAGTATGAACGTATGCATTAACCCCATCTTGTTATATTTATGGTAAATATTAAATGGTTTACATCGAGTGTCTTTCGCAATAACCTCAACATTAGAAACATAAGGGCTAGCACTAAATCCCATGGCAAAAAACCTCAAATGGTGAGTCCAGAGTGCGTGATGCAATGGATATGCCCCCCCAGCATAAGGATCCTCCCTCCAACCAACAACTGGGAAGGGAGTGCCCCCGGCCAAGGTGTAGATAATACAACCAAAAGATTCAGTGCTAGAGAGACCGTACATATCTTCCGATCAACAGCAAACGTGTCTTCTTTCTAACATAAAGACCAATCGGCTTGTCATTAACCACTTCCCGCCCGGCGCATTGACAAATGACGTCCGGGCGGGGGGTTCATTATCCTGACTGGACGTCTATTATAGGCGATCGGTGGTGCCGTGGGTCAGTCTGACCCACCGCATTACCGACCGAGGACCAATCACGGCTGATCACAGTGTAAATAGGAAGAGCCGTTGATCGGCTTTTCCTCTGCTCAGGTCTGCAGACCTGAGCAGCGGAGAGCCGATCGGCTGCTCTTCTGACAGGGGGGGCTGCTCTGAACGTTTATCAGCGCAGCCACCCTCAGGATCACCCCACTGGACCACCAGGGAGCCGGATCAAGACCCCCAGGGAGCCCCCCTCCCGGACAGCGCAAGGAGGCCGCCCAGGACCACCAGGGAAGTCATGCAGAGGCCACCCAGGACCACCAGGGAGCCCCCACTAGACCACCAGGTAAGGGCCATATTATGCACTGTAGGGATGGCACTGTGCACATATATGATGCCTGCCAGTGCCATCCCTAACAGTGCTTGTTGCACCAGTGCCTACCTGTGCCACCTATCTGTGCCCACCTGTGCCAGCTATCAGTGCCCACCTGTGCCAGCTATCAGTTCCCACCTGTGCCACCTAAAAGTGCCCACCTGTGCCACCTAAAAGTGCCCCCTATCAGTGCCCATCAGTGCCACTTATCAGTGCCGCCTAGGAGTGTCCATCAGTGCCGCATTGCCCATCAGTGTTGCTTGTCAGTGCCGCCCATCAGTGCTGCATATTTGCCCCATCATCAGTGCAACCTTATCAGTGCCACCTCATCAGTGCCAACCTGTACTGCCTCATCGGTGCCCGTCAGTGTAGCCTCATCAGTGCCCATCAGTGTAGGCACGTCAGTGCCCGTCAGTGAAGGAGAAAATGTACTTTATACAAATTTTTGTGACAGAAACAAAGAAAAATGTTTTTTTTTTTTCAAAATTTTCGGTCTTTTTTTGTTATAGCGCAAAAAATAAAAACAGCAGGGGTGATCAAATACCACCAAAAGAAAGCTCTATTTGTGGGAACAAAATGACAAAAAGTTTGTTTGGGTGCAGCGTCGCACGACCGCGCAATTCTCATTCGAATCGCAACAGCACTGAAAGCTGAAAATTGGTCTGGGCGGGAAGTGTCCTAAGTGCCCGGTATTGAAGTGGTTAACCATGATCCAGTTCAATTTATTTTTTATAAACTCAATTGGGATCACCGACTGCTTCCAATGTCTAGCCACCACTACTCTAGCTGCTAATAGAATATATGTTATGAGTTTCAAAGATTTTTTGGGTAAATCTTCAGGAAATTTCTGGAATAGCGCCACTTCCGGGGCTCTGCGTAGATTTACCCCATCACAGAGTTTATCATATTAAATACCCTTATCCAAAATCTGACCACCTTTGGGCATTGCCACCAAACATGGTACATGGAACCCAGCTGACCACATTGTCTAAAGCAAGCGGGGGACTCGGACGGGTGCATTTTCGCGATTCTAGTGGTGACTAGATACCATCGCAGGAGAGTTTTGTTATTTGCTTCTATTAAGGTCGTGTTAATCGAAATCTTGGACATCCTAAACGCAAGTTCCTGCCATTCAGGAAGCTCAAAGGTGGTCCCTAAGTCCTTCTCCCACTGGATCATGTAAGGGAGTTTAGACAGAGGGTCCATCCTGGCCGCATACACCACAGATATTCGCCCCCGTCCGCATGCACCCGCCTGGCAAGATATTTCAAAATTAGTAAGTGTATTCGGTTCATTTAAACCATTGCGTTTTGATCTAATAAAGGAGACAAGTTGGTTATATCTGAATAATTCAGTAGAGGGCATTTGTAGTGTGTCAGTGAAGTATTTGAGAGGATGGAGTCTATGCCCGTTTAAGTAGTCCCCTATCCTAAGCAACCCCTTATTGAGCCACCAATGGAACAGGCTCGGGGTCATGCCTGGTAAAAATTCAGGATTACAAAACACAGGGGCTAGAGGAGTGTAAGGGGACGATAACCAAGTACGTCGCCGCACCCCATCCCACACTGCCAAGGAGTGGGACAAGGTGGGGCAAAGCACCGGGGGCCAAAGTCTACCAGGAATGCACATAAGGGAGCCAATAGAAACGGGGTGGCAGGACAAAGCCTCCAGAGAGACCCATAAAGGCGGAGGGCCTCCAGCCGTGGTATAAGAAAATTGTGTTATTTGGGCCGCTTGATAATAGGCTTGCAGATTAGGAAGTCCCAGTCCACCACATGATTTAGGAGTGTAGAAAGTCTTTTTATTCATTCTGGGCCGCTTATTATTCCACACAAATCGAAGGACATCTGATTGTAGTTGTAATTCTCTCCTCGGGATCGCAACCGGTAGGGTCCTAAAGAAGTACAGTAGTCTAGGCAAGAACGTCATCTTGATAGAATTAATTAATAACACAGTAGAGGTCTGAGATTGAGGGAGTCAGCTGAACACCAAAATAGGCTAGGGATTTAGAGGCCCATTGGCATTTGAATTTTTCCTTCAAAAGTAGTAATATAGCGGGAGGAATGTTTACATTAAGAGCTACTGTTTTTTGAGTATTCAAAGATAGTCCTGAAACACGGGAGAAGTGATGAAGCAGTTTTAATAGGTTGGGCAATGTGGTAAGCAGTTTAGTTTTGTACATAAGCACATCGTCCGCAAACAGAGAGCACTTGTGCTCTTGCAGTCGAACAACGCATTCCATGAATATGGGTATGAGATCTGATCGCCACAGCCAAGGGTTCGATTGCTATCGTGAATAAGAGAGGCGACAGCGGGCAACCCTGCCGTGTCCCCCTCCGTATTGGGAATATTCTCGACTTATAACCCCGGATGGTTACTTGGGCTGATGGGGTACTATATAGAGTTTTAAGTAAAGTGAGAAAGATGGTACCAAAACCAAATTTCTCTAGCGTACAGAACAAATAGTCCCAATGTAAGCTATTGAAAGCCTTGTGCAGGTCCAAAGATAGCAACAGCAGCAGCTCTCTTTTTGTGGTATCGTTAGTGGTATCCCAGTTAGTCTTTGCCACCGAGATCAGTTAGATTGCTCTTCGAATTTGGTCAACCGTTTGTCTTTGAGTAATAAATCCCGATTGATCCCTATTTATATATTGTGAAAGAAAAGTATTGAGATGCGTGGCCAGTAATTTCGTCAAGATTTTTAAATCACAATTTATCAAGGAGATAGGGCGATAATTTAGTATGTCCGAGGGTTCCTTGTGTGGTTTAGGTATAACACTAATAAAGGCCTTATTTTCATCATGGGGGACTATTCCACCTTCCCACAAAGAATTGAAATAGAGTGTCATATGGGGTATCAGTTGTTCTGTAAATTTTTTTATAATATAGGTTAGGAAGGTCATCTGGGCCCGGGGATTTATGTAAAGATAGCATCTTAATGATTGAGTATATTTTGGGAACGGTTGGTCCATCAGTTCACTATGAGCCTTCGTTATGGACGGTAATGATAGGTTGGCCAAAAAGTTAAAGATGGCCGACGGTGCATGAGACCCAGTCGGAATATATAAGGTAGCGTAGAAGTTTTGAAACTCTTCAAGAATTTTGTGGGGATGTTGGGAAAGGACTTCATTTGATAGTCTAATTTTTGTAAGAGCCGTGTGGGTATGTTTGGGAGTGAGTTTTCCTGCCAATAGTGAACCCGGTCTATCGCGCCAAGTAAAAAACTTATGGTTGGTCCATTGTAAACATTTTTCTGCCTGTGTAGTTAAACATAAATTGAGTTCCGTCCGAGCTTGTTCTAGTCTCACCAACGTGTCAGGTTGGGGGGACCTTTTATGCTGTGCGACTAGTTGTTCGTATTCCTCAGTCTTGGACCTAATCAGGTCAGTACGGGCCTTTTTGAGTCTGGAAGCTATCTGAATCATAAAGCCTCTAATCGAGGCCTTGTGGGCCGCCCAATTAATCGCTGGGTTGGTGTCGCTTGCTTTATTAAGGTCAAAGTACATTTTCAGGTGTTTAGCAATATCTGCACTAGTATCGATTCATTCAGCCTCCAGAAAGGCTTAGCAACCCTAATCGACAAGTTGGAAAGTATGACCATTATAGGGTCATGATCAGACCAGGGTGTCGAATATATTTTGGCAGAGTTAAGTTTGGAAAGCGCAGGTTCAAAATTTAATCACGTAAGCTATGGTCTATATTTGGATATTAGAGAGCCCTTCTCTTTGAGCTTTAACCACCTCCCACCTGGCCACTGTACATATACGGCCGGGTGGGAGCTTCCCCGTTCTGACAGGACGTGTATTTATGATCACAGGATCCAGCTGAGCAGAGATCGGGATACGGGCGCAGTGACTGGCCCTCCCGATCATGTGACGGCTGCGTCCAATCACAAGCGTCACATTGTAAACAGAGACGAACATCTCTGTGACAGTTCTCCCCCCGCCGAGCTCAGGGAGAGCTCAGTGCAGGGGGGGAGGGGGGAATCTGCAGATAGGTAACAGCTCTCTGCATGATGAGAATTTCATGCAGAAAGCTGTCACAGATCGCCCCCCACACAGTGCACCAAGCACACTGATACTCCTGTCCCCATACACATAAGTGTCACCATAAAAACAGTCCCCAAAACATCTGTATGTCCCCCATAACATCTGTCACCATACACAAAACATCTGTCACAGTCCCCAAAACATCTGTATGCCCCCAAAACATCTGTCACAGTCCCCAAACATCTGTCTGTCCCCGTCACATCTGTCACCATACACAAAACATCTGTATGTCCCCGAAACATCTGTCACAGTCGCCGTCACATCTGTCTGTCCGCCAACACCAAATAAACTCAGATTTGGGTTATTTTTACCAAAGAAATGTAGCAGTATCATTTTTGGTCAAAATTTATGAAGAGAAATTACTTATTTGCAAAATTTTATAACAGAAACGCAGAAAAATGCATTGTTTTTGAAAATTTTCAGTCTTTTTTTAATTTATAGCGCTAAAAATAAAAAACCCAGGGGTGATTAAATACCACCAAAAGAAAGCTCTATTTGTGTGAAAAAAATTATAAAAATTTCATATGGGTACAGTGTCGCATGACCGCGCAATTGTCATTCAAACTGCAACAGCGCTGAAAGCTGAAAATTGGTCCGAGAAGGAAGGGGGTTTAAGTGCCCAGTATTGAAGTGGTTAAAGATCACCAAAGGATGCAGAAAGGTGCATGCTAAATAGACCTGGGACCTTCTTTGGTAAAGTGAACCCACATCTTCATTAAGCGAAGGTTGTTAGGCAAAGCAACAGATACTGTAGATTAGGACCCATGCTTTCACAAAGTGCTCAGCAGTTCACATCCCTAGCAGTCAGACCCCCCCCCCCCCTTGTGCACTGCTTCAATCAAAATGCTGCTCAGGGATTGAAGTACTGTGCACAGGGCTTATGTAACCACTGGAGATCTGGACTGCTGAGCTCTTTGTGAAAGCAGCGGTCCAGATCTCCAATGTCCTGCCAGTTCTGTGCAGTACAGGGGCTATTTCTGTGGAGGACAAATTTTCCATGGACTGGGGGATGGAGGTATTGTTTGAATGGTGGTGATATAGCGTGCCCCACCAGATACAATCACTCCACCATTCACGTTGCAACGCAGCCTATGCATGTCTGCATTTTAGCCCAGCCATGCCATGCTGTACATGCCATCCTCAGACATTCTTATCACTGGCTGAAATAGAGACAGACAATTTCACTCATATCTCCCTCTTTATGAAAACTTTCTGAATGAGCTGTATTGTTAACCACTTGCCGACCAGCCTCCGTCATTATACTGCGGCAAGGTGGCTCATTCCCGAGAATCACCGTAGCTGTACATCGGCTTGGGAACTCTCTATTGTGGGTACGCGCGTGCTCGCACTGGCTTGGGAGCCCATCAGCGGGTCTGGGGGACTCGATGTCCACCGGTCTCACGCAATCATTCCCCTGCAGTGACAGAATGGGGATCTGCCTGTGTAAACAAGGCAGATCTCCGTTCTGACAGGGGAGATCACACAGATCCTGTCTTTCTGCTATGCAGGAAGACGGATCTGTGTGTTGTCCCAAGCAGCCCATCCCCCCACACAGTTAGAAACACAGTTAACCCTTTGATCGCCCCTAGTGTTAACCCCTTCCCTGCCAGAGTCATTAGTACAATAACAGTGCATATTTTTAGCACTGATTACTGTAATAATGTCACTGGTTCCCAAAAAAAGTGTCAAAATTGTCAGTTAGGTGTCCGATATGTCCGGCTGTTGTAAACATTCCTTGTAATAGAAAAATAGCATGCCAGGACCTCTTTAATGTGAAATCTGGGGTAAAGAAGACCTCAGATCTCACATTTACACTAAAATGCAATAAAAAAATAAAGTATATAAATAAATGTCTTTTAAAAAAAAAAAATTCCCCTTTAAGACCATTGGGCGGAAATGACGTTTGACGTCGCTTCCGTCATCGAATGTTATGGAGCCGAGCCAGGCCCATCGTTCCCTCACTCGGCTCCAGGCCTGTGAGAGGACAACATTGGATTGTCTCCACCGCTACCGACGGATCCGGTAAGCGGCGGACAAGACCCGAGCGTGGCAGAAGGGGGGGCACCTCTCCCGCCACCGATAAAAGTGATCTTGCAGCGAATCTGCCGCAGAGACCACTTTTATCAGAAAGTGGACGGCCCGCCGTTTAAGAGGATACCAGGGTTATGCAAGCTATCTGCTGCCATAACAATGGTATTCCACATCAAAGTACCAACGTAAAACGACGGCAGGCAGTCCGTAAGTGGTTAATGGTCCATTTACATTTTTGGGTTACGTTATCACATGCGTGTGTTAACACATTTTGTCGCACATTAAAGTGCCACCCTGTTGAAAACATTGAGCTGCCAACACACTATGTCCTGGAAATTTGAAATGCAATGCCCTGGAAATTTGAAATGCAATGTGTTAAGGTGCATCGGGGCACACTGTAACTGTGCATTGCCTTCGTGAGTTAGGATGCCATTAACCACTTGAGCCTCAGAGCCCTTTTTTACACTTGTTACTTACAAGTTAAAATCATTTTTTTTGCTAGAAAATGACTTAGAAGCCCCAAACATTTTATATATGTATTTGCAAACACCCTAGAGAATAAAATGGCGATCGTTGCAATACTTTTTGTCACACCAAATTTGCGCAGCGGTCTTACAAGCAAAGTCAGCAACACCCACCCGGGAAGGATAGAGATGAAGATGTACCTGGGTCAACTCCATGGTTCCAAAGTGAAATGTAACTGGTGAGGGAGTAAATCATAAAAATGAATGCAACTGGATCCAGTGATCCTTCATGCATGGGTAAAAAAGTATATATATTTATGATATGTAGGTTACATCACTGAAGCCATGAAGGCAAATAAGGAACAATAGAAATGAAAATGGAGAAATACAAGGAAAAAGAAAAAGCGAAGAAAGAAGTATGCAAAAAAAAATGGGGGGGGGGGGGGGG
>BLSH010426591.1:393117-406137 GCA_018402905.1 Glandirana rugosa
ATAGAGTGGAAGGAGAGCTGAGTAGAGAGACAGGGTCACCTGCAGGCTGATGGGTGTTTGCAGTGTAGTTTCCTATGTATATTCGCTTTGTGCAATCGCTGAAGTGCAGAGTTTGAAGTGCTGATCACTTGTAGAAAGCATCACTTTGAGAAAGCAGCCCCTGCAATGTGCTACCCCCCAGCTATGTGCTGACCCCCATAAGGGTGCTCAAATTTATACTGGTATAAGGGTGGGGGTGGAAGTTTGTTAATTAATCATGAGTGATTATAAGGATGCCTAGCAATCAAGTGGACCTTTCACTTAAGACAAACCAGAGATGAGCCATAAAGATAGCAGCACATAAAACTTGGGTAAGACACTACAGAGAAACAAAAACATTATAATAATGCGCATAGGGCAACAGATGGAACAGGCCACATACCATAGCAAAAATACATAGATATTAGAGTAGAGTTCAGTTGAGAGTGGATTGCTTCAGCTGACACATACCATAGCAAAAAATACACAATTTAGCAATGCCCCTGTCTCTCAGAAGTTGGACTTCAAAAGCCATTCCATTGAAGCAACTGTGAAGCAAGATTGTAAATCAATCCTTGAGGCATTAGATCTGGATGATCTGAAACATCAACAGTCTTATGAAATCGGCATACCTTGTATACGTAGGTGTACGTCGGTTCGAGCACGAGGTTGCCAGTGGGGGGGGAGTAAAACAGCGGGTCTGGTGGACTTGATGTCCGCCAGCCACCCACGATCGTTCCTCACAGAGACAGAACGGGGAGCTGCCTCTGCAAACAAGGCAGATCTCCATTTTGACAGGGGATGGCACAGGATCTGGTCTTCCTGCTATGCGAGAAGACGGATTTGTGTGTTGTCCCAGGTAGTTCATCCCCCCACATAGTCAGAAACACACTGAGGGAACACATTTAAAGGGGTTGTAAACCCTCGCTGTTTTTCAAACCTAGCAACTCCAGCCGCTGACTCGCGTCCTTATTGGCTAGATTGATAGCAGCGGGAGCATTGGCTCCCGCTGCTGTCAATCAAGTCCAGTGATCCGGGGGGCGGGGCCCAGTCCTGCTGTCTCTGTCGATGGACACAACAACATGACTCAGGAGCGCGCCTGCACAGCTGCCCCAGGGAAAACGCTTCCCTGGGGGGACAGTCGTAGAAGAGGAGGACCCAGGAGCGCCGCTGAGGGACCCCAGAAGAGGATCGGGGCCATTCTGTGCAAAACCACTGCACAGAGGTAAGTATAACATAATTGTTATTTAAAAAAAAAAAAAAGAATCTTTAGTATCACTTTAACCCCTTGATCGCCCCTGATGTTAACCCCTTCCCTTTCAGTGTCATTAGTACAATGCCAGTGCATATTTTTAGCACTGATCACTGTAATAATGTCACTGGTTCCCAAAAAAGTGTAAAAAATGTCAGTTAGGTGTCCAATCTGTCCGGCGCAATGTCGCAGTCCCGCTAAAAATCGATGATCACCGCCCTTACTAGTAAAAAAAAAAAAAAAATAATAAAAATATCATAAATCTTTCCCCTATTTTGTAGACGCTATAACTTTTGCACAAACCAATGAATATACGCTTATTGGTGTTTTTTTTTTTACCAAAAATATGTAGCAGAATACATATTGGCCTAAATTTATGAAGAAATTCAATTTTTTTATTTTTTTTGGTACGTATATTTTGGGGAGGGGTGGCAAACAAGTCATCCAGCCGCCACATGCCCCCCCCGCCCCGGTCGGTCGCTCAGTCAAACCTCCCAGTCGCCCGCTTATCACTCCACCAGCCCCGCACTTAACCAATCTAGGTCGCGGCCAGCTTCAGCTGCTTCCTGTGTCTCCTCCTCCTCCCTTCACCCTGCGTCTCCGCCTTCAAGGCGGATTCCCTCCTCCTTCTCTCAGTGGCCAATACGATCACTTCTCCACTCGACCAATCGGTTCTCAGGACTCGCTTCCTGATTGATTGGCCGGGAGGTGAATCAGGAAGACAATAGCGAATATTGATTGGCTATCTTCACACAACTGGGTGGGCTCAGGGCACAGTGCTCTGTGCCCTGAACCCACCTTTTTGCCTCAGGTTTTAATCATGTGCTTCAAAAATAAAACCCCCATTGAAATCCATGCGTACGGAGACCTGCATGTAGGTTAGGGGCCGGGCGCATGGATTAGGGGGGCTCCTGCATCCCTTATGGATGAGCCGCCACTACACGAAGGTCTGTAAAGTGCCACATGGCAGAGCCCAATGCCTGAAGGTCACATTGCAGGTTAGCCCTGCAAACTTCCAGTCCAGTGGAACTCGGGTACGACACTCCAAAATAAAACTTAGGAAAGGCAGATATGGATGGCTGCATGTAAAGACCAGCTCAGCAGCAAATCTTGATTAAAGATAGAAAAGTAGCTAGCAAAAAGGTTAGGCTTGCAGAGTAGAGAAAACACTACTATCTTAATAGGACTAGCAAAAACTGGAGGCATGGTGAGAGTAGGAGGAGTTATACTGGGCTGGCCCATCATTTTTTTGTTTGCCAGTGTTCAGTCCTCCTATAGGCAGCAGTAAAACCTGACAGTCAGGACTTCCTGTGTCTCTCAATGGACGAGACATATTTTTTTTTGTGGCAATGATCATAATATCTCATTCATACCTTTGTTGAGGTGATTAATAAAGTCCAAAGTGACTTCAACAAGTGTCTTCATCTTCTGCAGTATATCAGCACGGACAACCCCCTGCGGTTGAGGACCTAACTCAAACCCTGCAGCAAAAGACACACAAGACATTATAAAGACAACAACAAGAAACAGCTACTTATAAATCTTAGAACTCTACAAAAGTATATAAAGTATGATTTTATTTGCAAATGATCAGAAAAATAAGCTCCTTTTGTGCCATGTGACAATCCTAGTGGCTACACTCCAGCAATAGGATACTAAGAGCTCTTTCCCATAGGCGGACTCCACCTGGCAAGCACATCCACCTGCTTAGTGGGGAATCAATCCACTGATCAGAGTGGACACAGACACAACCCGCCTTCCTCTATGGGCGGTCGGATGTAAACGGGCCGCTTGTTAATTTACATCTGACGGTCATCCGATCTCCCATCTGTCTGTTTTTAGTGGACAGGATCAGATCGGATATTCATGGGTGCGGGTGTCCGTTTACTGTACATCTGCAGCTCCATAGAGGGCAATGCACCAAGGAAAAAAAAAGCTCTCTTTCTTTTATTTTTACCTGGTGATCCTGCCAGTAAGTCTTTTTTTTCTCAGGCTGTCCTGCAAATGTAACAGAGTAAGGGTTGACACAAACCATTAACCATGAAAATTCCTGCCACTAGAATTCACACCGGATGCTGGTGTGAATGTAGCCTAAATTTGCTAGTACATCTAACACTCCACTCCCCATAGACTGACAATGCTGCTGTACAAAGGTGCGCTGTGCTCCTTCATACAGAGTGGGGCACTCTAATATAGGAAGTGTGTTACTGGCCAGATCACCAAGGAAAAACAGGGAGGAAAAAGCCTAAAAAAAAGGAAACTAATGCAGCCACTACATCAAATGATTTGTTAGCTGCAATATATTACATTTTTGGTTTAATATCGCTTTAAGTAATTTTAATTTTAGATATCATTAGGTTCATATCCCATGTTTATTCCATTATTTTCATTGTTTTCCTTCATACATTAAAGCCCAAATCCTGGCACCCCCCCCCCCCCCAACTATGTTTCTCCTTTCCACTTTGGGCACCCCGTAGTATTTTGTGTTTTTTTTGTAATGCTTGCCTTTTCATGATGTCCCAATTCTGATTGGTCAGCTGATGAGCTGGGCCCTTTGATCTATTAGTAGGCAGTCATGAATGACGCGGGGAGTGGTGCTGACATAATGACATTCACTTTGCTTTTCTATCAATAAATGGCAGGGCACGGTGCTCAGGCAGTCTTTCCTTAATTGAAGGTATATATTGCAGCCAAAGCTGTTTTTTTTAAAGAAACCCAAGGGGACATTAAAAAAATAACAATAATAGCCTAGGCTTTCAATGCTTTTACCATAAAGACCCCCTTCCTATGTGGATGGAAAATCATCTCTTTCATACAGAAATTATGTCCCCTTGTCCTTTGTGCATGCTTAGGGAAAGTACAGTACATTTGTCAAAAACTTACACTGACCTTGGATCAGAGGCGTAACTAGAACCCGCAGGGCCACGGTGCAAGAAATTATGAAGGGCCCCTCTGACCCCTGGCCAGGGCCCTTCCCTCTTCCCACTGATCCTGGGGCCCTTTACTCCCATCGCGGGTCCCTTTATTAGGGTCCCACCGAATACACAAATAGTTGTGTACCGAGCCTCCCATTCATTCAGAAATGGAAGTATAGTAAAAATAGTTTACTATGCTTCAGTTATGAGTGAACCAATTGGTACCAATCACTGACTCTGGCCATGTCCATTCAGAAAGGAAGGAGCCGGTAAATGACAAATTTACCCACCCATTCCCATCTCTCCATCATGACATATCTTCTACAGCAACTGGCAGGAGGGGGGAAGACAGCAGTTCTGTAGGGGGACACTGGGACCCTGGGAACAGCAGAAGACAAGTAAACTGGATAGGAGGGGCGGCGGGGGCAGCATATAGATGAACCAATCTCCTCCATTAGGAGGAAAATGGAGGAGATTGGTACCTCTAAATGCCGCCCCTGCCATTCCTCCTATCCAGGTGTACAAGGGAGGCACAGGGGCTCCCTGGAGCACAGGGCCCGGTTGCAACAGCAACCCCTATAGTTACGTCCCTGCCTTGGATATATTTAGCTAGAAGCAAATTAAGCTAGAGAAGCGAGGTTTATACCTTGCACCGTCTCCCTTTAATTTGGAGAAATTGAAGACAAAAAATAAATGCATATGACACAATACTATATAAAAATGTGAATTTTTATTGTTATATAAACAAGATAAAATCATTTGTATAAAACCAAAATGAGAAAATTCATACGGTGAATGTACAAAGGTTTTCGTGTTCATACATACAACAGGGTGAGGATTTTTCATTAGAGGATTTGACACTATATATCCAAATTACTTATGTATATTACATGTATCTGTGTTATGTTATATATGTTCATACTGATAGAAGAAAATTCGATTATTGCAGTATATTTCTTTAGACCTATTTGGTCCCTATGTATACTGTAAGTCTCCTGAAGAAGCCAAAATTCAGGCGAAACATGTAGAGCGAAAACTTTTGTACATTCACTGGTTGGTTTTATATAAATGATTTTATCTTGTTTCAGTCTAAGAAGCCTAAGGAGCAGACTGAAAAGCCATCTCACGCTCTGCCCATGAAGTACTATACCTTTAATTTCCCCACTCCCTCAACTTCAGTGTTGAAGTGCCTCAAGCTTGGCTCCAAGTCTACCCACAAAGGCTCCTATTCCAAGTCTGTCAAATCCTCAGACAAGTCTTTCTCTGCATGAAAGTATGCCCCCACTTTCCGGAGTAGAACTTTTGCAAACACTTGGACAGCTTGCAATCTAGATGCCTGGGTGCAGGAAGTGGTGTCTCAGAGCTACAAAGTCAAGTTTTCGTTCCCTTCTTCTTCCTCATTTTGTGACTTCAAACCTACCTGCGTCTCCGCACATTCTAGCAGATCTTTATCAGACCCCCTTGGGTCTTCAGGCTGATGCCAAGAACAGTAGACCTCTGGCTTGGTGGCTCAGGTATATAGCTCAGTCTTGACAATCTTCCTAAAAGTAAGGGAGATGCCAGGGTGTCCTGGGCACTTTGATGGAAGAGTGAACTTGGTTGTTGGAGGAATCTTGCCTCCTGACAAACATCTTGGAGAATTGGGCAGTTTGAATGTTCCTTCACAGTCAGACTAACCTGTTGAAGGGACAGCTGATCCATATTAAATTGAAAAATGCCATGACAGTGGCAAACGCCAATCACCAGGTAGAAAAAAAAAGTGTCCAAGTGGCAAAAAGGTAGAGCAGAGTCAGCTAAGCACATACTAGGTGTAGACAATTGGCAGGCAGTATCTAGACTTGAGAGTGGTCATCAGGATGTGGACCTCTGGGTTTCCAGGTTAATCAAAAAACTGGACAGGTTTTTTGACCAGGTGCAGGGATCCACTGGAGGTAGCAGTAGATGTTCTAGTGGGATCTTCTTTTCTCCCTTGAAACTTCTTCCTTGCCTGCTGCACAGGATTGATATGAAGAGCATTTGGGTGATCCTCACTGCCTCACATTAGCCCAAGCCTATTGTCATACACTGACCTGGTAAAACTTCTAGCTGATGCATCTTAGACCTACTGGATCTACTGTCCCAGGGGCCGATTTGCGGTCCTAATTTTTGGTTGCTACCTTTACTGGCATAGCTGTAAAAGTCCAGGTTCTATGGGACAGGGGCATCTTTGGGTCTGTGATTACTATTATGCACAATGCTAGCTAGGCTTACTTCCCTTGATGGGAGTCTAGGGACTTTCACACCAAGAATTTATTCATGAACAAATACTTTCTCTTTCTGCAACTGGGTCTGGACCAGCATTTTGCTGCACTCAGCACCATCAAAAGTCAAGTCTCTGCTCTTTCCATTCTACTTCAGAGACTGTTGGCCTCTCACTCTGATTAGGACCTTTGTGTAGGAGTTTTGCATGTCTCCCCCCCAATCTGTTCCCCTGTGACTCTGAAATCTAAATCTGGTTCTCTCTGCACTTCTGAAGCTGCAGGTTGAACCCATTAGAGACATTACTCCCACTCACTTCTCTCACCCACAAGGTTGTTTACCCTGTGGCGATCACTTCTGCCAGGCTATTGTCTGAACTGACAGACTTGCATAGTTTATATAGTTAGTCAGCCGGCCCATTCACAGAGCACAGCGCGCTTTGCACATGCGCCGTAGGGAACCGGCTGTGAAGCTGCAAGCCTTTACTGCTGGTTTCCCCTCAGTGGAGATGGCAGTGGCAGCACCCGATAGCTAATTGAAAGATCAGCTTGGGTGAGGGCACTGCTGGATTCCTGGACAGGTAAGTGTCCTTATAATAAAAGTCAGCAGATACAGTATTAGTAGCTGCTGACTTAACATTTTCTGAAGGAGCCTGGAGCTCCTCTTTAATGCAGAGAATGCGTTAATGTAAAAAACCTATTCAAAAACTTTAACCAGGACATTGTTCTCCAGTCCCTTTGTCTTGCTTCGTCAAAAGGAAATTTCCCTCCATCGTCTGGATGCAGTTCGGGATGTGTGACTGATCTCTCAGCCACCACTTCTTTTAGGAAAATGGATTCCCTTTGGGATGGGCCCCAAAAGTGTGCTGTGATTTCTTATTCCACAATTTCTCGGTGGTGGCTCAGACAGACCATTGATCAAGCTTGTGCTCTCAAGGATCAGGTTCCCCACTTTCTTGTTAAGGCTCACTCCACTAGGTCTGTGAGAACCTCTTGGACTATTTAGCATCAGGTAACTGTTTTCCAGATTTGTAAGACTGCAATTTAGTCTTCTGTTCACATGTTCTCTAGTCAACAAGTTCTACCAGGTGGAGGTTTCTGCCTCTTCCAATGCCAGCCATGGTGAAAAGATCCTTCAGGCAACAATTTGAGCTGCAGGCAGTCCCCGGTTTTCATTTGTTACTATAGGTCTGTTAGCAATTGTCCATTGTGCTGCTCAGATATATGTTTGACTGCTTTTGGACGTTTCCAAAAGTTGAAGACTTTCTGTGCCCCTTCATGGACCAGAAAGAAACAAGGATTTTTGCACTCACCTTAAAACCCTTTTCTTGAAGTCCCACCCCTCTGCATGTATGATCAGGTTTCTCAGTGCTTTGTTACAAAACTGAAACATACTAGTAAATGGTAGGCCTACATTTTTTTTTGTTTGGCAGTGTCCATGCCTTCTGCAGGTGACAATAAAGCCTGAAGGTTTAAGACTCACTGTGTACCACAGTGGACTCCAAGATTTGTTTTGACAGCAAGCTCAAAAATCCAATTTTTTGCAGGTTGACTACTTTATGAGATGCTGCAAAAAAAAAAAAAGACAATAGAAGAATAAAAAAAAGATGGACAGGTTAGCTGAAATAATTAGATGTTTGGGAATCAGTCCTTTTGAGTTCAGATGTTAAAATGAGCAGACTCATCTGTAGTAGTGGAACATACTAAGTTTACCATGCTGTAATATAAGAATGCTTCTTGCACTCACCAAGACCACATCTGGCAACAGAGTCCACGCTATAGCTGTCTCCCCCAGGCTTTGTGTACACGTATATTCTTGGATTACAATGTGGAAGACGAGTCTAAAGAGGAAGAATACATAAAATAAAGGGGATTCAAGTAAAGGGTCATATGAAGAAGACCACATGCCTAGGGTATAAAAGATGAAGTTCAGACCTTCCCCCAAGCTACCTTGCCACTCCATTACCCACCCTACCCCCAAAAATAAGACACTCTGACACCAAATGGGGTTTAATGACCATGGCAGCCACTTTATTTACCAAAATTATCAATATAAATAACAAATTAAATAACCATATAAATACCAAATATGCATAAAAAATAACTAGCAAAACATTGAATGTATACTGGAGTCTCAAGGCCCCTTGTAGGCAACAAAGTAATACCTATGACCCATAAAGTAGGCCTCTAGCTACACATCACCTACTTGGAGACAGGGTCAGGTACACCATTTACTGCCATAAAAGGTATTAACATGTTACATGTGTGCAATTACCTAAAGCAGCTATCAAGTAGCAAACACCAAAAGCAGCCATAAAAGTTAAAAGGCAGTTAAAAATAGCCTCCCTTCCTATGCCTTCGCCGAATTCCAACTTCTTTATACTGTATTATTCACCATGCAACCAATATAATTTAAAAGCCATAACAGATCCCTAACACAATTACCAAACACAAAGAGTAATGCCTGATCCCAGAGTTTACCAGGCTCCACACAAGGCCAAAGTTCTCCAAGCTTTTCAACCAAGTCATAAAATTAGAAAGACTCAAACTTCTGCTTAAAGCAGATTAGACTAAATATTGCAGCCACTGCATTGCAATCCCATCTGAGTTTTACAGAAGAATTGCGAACACATCTGCTGCGCTCCTCCTGCTCTCTTTGCTAACATTAGCAGCTAGAAGAGCACCACTGGGCTGAAATTAGGTTACCTATGATTTTGGGTAATGCTAGAGAAAGTGATATACTATTAGCATTTTGGGAGTTTGATTCTCTGTTATTTTTCAATTTGTGTAATTTATTATATGTTGTATTTAATAGTATGGGTGGTTTATAAGAGTATAGTTTTAATTTAGTACTAATTACGGTTATTGGTCATTTTATTGTGTCATGGTGTCTTGTGTTGTTTTAGTTGAATGTAACAGTAACGTAATAATTTCCCTTTGGGATTAACAAAGTATTCCGAATCTGAATATTAATCTGCCCAGCGGTACTCAGTAAGACATTGGATGTATATAAATCCACTACAATGGTGGATCTCGGCAGAACTCCTGTGGACTTCTCAAAGAACCCTAGGATTGAGAAAGCCGGCTTTATATAATAGCAAATCTTTTTTTACGTTCTGGTCTGCTTTAAAGCTTCAGGCAAACAGCTAAATACATAAATGAAATATACATATGGAAGGCAGAAACAAGCTTGACTTTTACAGGACAAGTCAAGATTTACACATAAAACTTTTAGCTGGATAGATCTTTAGAACCAATGGTCATTTTGGCCCATGGTAGAGATAAACTCTGCTTATGTATTTTTTTTATCATGTTAAGTTTCAATTGCCTGAATTTGTGCTCACTTTCAAGAGTAATTCCACTTTTCTATGTACATTGCAATGATTTTAACAAACTTTGTTGCACTTTCCTACCTTTTGTTATTCTGAAGTTACCCGTGTGTGTTTGTCTGTGTCCATGTGGGAAAGTGAGTCTAATGGGAGTGGTTTCGTAATTATCAATCAGCTGTGCACCTGCAGGATACGAATGAGGAAAGCTGCTGGGCCTGTATCCCTTTCGCCGCAATTTCCTATTGGGAGTATCTCACCAAAAATTAAATTTTTGTTGCAGGGGATGCCAGAAATCTGACTTGTATCTTAGTGCAGACGTCTGGGAAAATTGGTGAGCCAATCACACAAGCAGGAAAGGATGTTTCTGGGGGGGCGTTTTGTACATATTCTGTGTACAGGACACATCCAGGTAGCCATATTGCATTGCATTTTCAGAAAATTACAGAGCTGCAGATTGAAAGGTGATTTTTAATAACATTCAATTACAATATGACTTGCATCGTAATTGTACAGTGCCTTGAAAAAGTATTCATGCCCCTTGAAATTTTCCACATTTTGTCATGTTACAACCAAAAACGTAAATGTATTTTTTTGGGATTTTATGAGGTAGACCAACACAAAGTGGCATTGTGAACATAATTGTGAAGTGGAAGGAAAATTATAAATTGTTTTCAATTTTTTTTTACAAATAAATATCTGAAAAGTGTGGCGTGCATTTGTATTCAGCCCTTTTCTTCTGATACTCCTATCTAAAATCTAGTGGAACCAATTGCCTTCAGAAGTCACCTAATTAGTAAATAGAGTCCACCTGTGTGTAATTTAATCTCATTATAAATACAGCTATTCGGTGAAGCCCTCATAGGTTTTTAAGAGAACCTTAGTGAACAAACAGCATCATGAAGGCCAAGGAGCACACCAGACAGGTCAGGGATAAAGTTGTGGAGAAGTTTAAAGCAGGGTTAGGTTATAAAAAAATATCCCAAGCTTTGAACATCTCACGGAGCATTGTTCAATCCATCATCTGAAAATGGAAAGAGTATGGCACAACTGCAAACCTACCAAGACATGGCCGTCCACCTAAACTGACAGGCCGGGCAAGGAGAGCATTAATCAGAGAAGCAATTAAGAGGCCCATGGTAACTCTGGAGGAGCTGCAGAGATCCACAGCTCATGTGGGAGAATCTGTCCATGGGACAACTTTTAGTTGTGGACTCCACAAATCTGGCCTTTATGGAAGAGTGGCAAGAAGAAAGCCATTGTTGAAATATAGCCATAAGAAGTCCCATTTGCAGTTTGCAAGAAGCCATGTGGGGTGGGGGACACAGCAAACATGTGTGTCGTGCCCTCTACTATAGGTAGGTGCTAAGAGTGAGATTTTTGTGTAGCTGAGGCAAATTTATTCAGGTCTGACTTTAGTGCAGGCCTGATTGTTTTGATTATGGGCAGGGAAATGGCCCAGGAAAGACTGCAGGAAGAAACACCCCTTGGTAACCCCTCCCCTCTTCTTCAGAAAGTTCTGGAAGAGGGGATGGAAAGAGGAGGTGGGACTTTCTGAGGTATGTTGAGGAGCCCTGGCCAATCCCCAACCTGGATTGGCAGGGGGCAGGCCACCTTAAATACCTGTGGTCTGCCCAATGGGGGGGGAGGAGAGTTTGGGTGGAAGAGCTGGAGATGGAATATTGTGAAGGCTGTCAAGGGCAGCGGGCGGGAGCACTATCGGAGAGATCTTCAGGAGAGGAACCACAATTGTCAGGAGTCGGTGAGCGACACACGCCCTGGGGAACTGGAGGCATGCCAGAGCAAATTGGGGGGAGAGACAGTCTGGGGGGGATGCAAAGGCCAGCATGGGACTGTGGTGTCACTGTGGCAGTGGAGAAGGCAGTTGCAGCCGTAAGGGCTGGTAGGGCCTGGAAGAGGATGGGTTGGAACCAAGTTTGTACAGGAGAGGAACAAGGAGTAATCTGTGCAGCAAGTGTTTGTGCTGGAGTGAAGAAGGAGAAGTGCATATACTGAGATGTATATAGAGGTCCCATAAAAGAACTGTTCATCCACAGGCATCCCATAATCATCCCTAACCTATCCAAGTTCAATACCCTAATAAAAACACAAAAACAAAGTGCCAGCCTGTTCTGTGACTCCAGATGTGTGATGGATGTGATTGAGGGCAGTGTGATCAGGTGAACCCAACTTTCAGCAACCCCCAAGCGGGTCATGGCTACACGTGGAAGAAGGTGTTCTGGTCAGATGAGACCAAAATGTAACTTTTTGGCCTAAAAGCAAAAGCTATGTGTGGTGGAAAACTAACACTGTCCATCACCCTGAACACTCAATCCCCACTGTGAAACATGGTGGTGGCAGCATCATGTTTTGGGGATGCTTTTCTTCAGCAGAGACAGGGAAGCTGATCAGAGTTGATGGGAAGAGGGATGGAGCAAAATACAGGGCAATCTTAGAAGAAAACCTGTTGGAATTTGCAAAAGACTTGAGACTGGGGCGAAGGTTCACCTTCCAGCAGGACAACAACCCTAAACATACAGCCAGAGCTACAATGGAATGGTTTAGATCAGGGGTGTCCAAACTATGGCCCTCCAGTTGTTCTGGAACTACAATTCCCATCATGCCTGGTTATGTCTGTGAATGTTATAGTTTTACAATGCCTCATGGGACTTGTAGTTCTGCAACAGCTGGAGGGCCGTAGTTTGGTCACCCCTGGTTTAGATCAAAGCATATTCATGTGTTAGAATGACCCAGTCAAAGTCCAGACCTAAATCCAATTGAGAATCTGTGGCAAGACTTGAAAATTGCTGTTCACAGATGCTCTCCATCCAATCTGACAGAGCTTGAGCTAATTTGAAAAGAAGAATGGGCAAAAATGTCACTCTCTAGATGTGCAAAGCTGGACATACCCAAAAAGACTTGCAGCTGTAATTGCAGAGAAAGGTGGTTCTACAAAGTATTGACTCAGGGGTAGTGTTGAGCGAACCCGGACTGTAACGTTCGGGTCCGTACCGAACTTTCAGGTGTCCGGGACCCGGACCCGAACATTTCAAAAAACGTTCGGGTTCGGTCCTGGGTTCTGCTATTTTACCCCACGTGTTGAGAAGCTGCAGGGCAGCCAATCAACAAGCGTTTCACTGGTTTGCCCTTAGAAGCCATCTAAGCCTACTAATGGCATGGCTGTGATTGGCCAGTGCATCATGTGACCCAGCCTCTTTATAAGCTGGAGTCACGTAGTGCTGCAGTCACATGCTCTTGGGTTAGTGTAGGGA
>BLSH010426644.1:0-11960 GCA_018402905.1 Glandirana rugosa
CGTTGTCCGTGCGATCGTTCGGGTTCCGTCCGGACCCGGACCCGGACTTTGTCCCGAAGTTCGGACGGACCAGCAGAACCCGAACGTCCAGGTGTTCACTCAACTCTAATCTTAAGCTTTGCGAGTGTTACGTGCGTGGGGTTTCCCGTTTCTTTGACAGACAAAGAGTGGATACAAATCATTGTTTGCTTTTACATTTTCCTGTATTGTTTTTTCGTATTGTTTTCTTTGTATACAATTTTCTTCATATATTTTAATTTTATTCCTTTTTCATACAATAACATTAAACAATGTAATGATGTCTTTTTAAGTGTCATTGTATATTTGTTGATCTGCTCTTCTCTTACAACCCTGCCTTAGTCTAGACAGGTGTTTGCTAATGTGCACTAATCAATGAATTGGACTCATGCTAAACTGGTGTTGAGTTTAATCACATGTATATATATATCAGCATTGTCATTTGATTGTTAGATTATGACTAAGCGGGTGTGAATTCCTGTGAAACGCGTCAACCATTTTAGTGCCTTATGATGTACTTCCTATGGACTACGATGTGATTTACGTGTATGCTGTTTTATCACAATAAACACAACTTCTTCAGAGGTCCTTGTGGTGCTGTCAACTTGCTGTTTTTGGATTCTATATTATCGACTCACGGACCGGACGTGCACACAGCCTTTTGGAGTTATTATCCCCACCTGGAGCGTCTTTCCCTCTTGCAGTTCTACTGACACATGGCACTGATGACAGGTCAGGTGGCACTGACACGTGGCACTGATGACAGGTCAGGTGGCACTGACACGTGGCACTGATGACAGGTCAGGTGGCACTAACACGTGGCACTGATGGCAGGTCAGGTGGCACTTTATGACACGTAGTACTTTGATGACACGTGACACTTGATGGTACTGATAGGGATGCACAGATAATATGTGGCACTGACAGGTGGCACTGATGTGGCACTGATATGTGGCACTGACAGGTGGTACTGACAGGTGGCACTATGATGGGCACAGTTTATGGGCACAGTAACTGTTTTTTGCAACTCACAGGGCTACAGCAGCGTGTATTGATCAATCTCTCCTCACACAGCGGTGTCTGTGTGAGGAGAGAAGGCAGGCAACAAGAGATGATCTCATATGTTTACATTTGAAATCATCTCTCATTGGGCCCGCCGATGACGTGGTAAACGGCCACTGTGATTGGCCGTTTACCACGATCTGTGATTGGCTGTGTCCAAGGGACACAGCGATCACCGCTATTCCCGGCCGCGTGTCCGCAATTGCCGGCTGGGAGCGCACAAAGAGGCAGACGTCCATGGACGTCCTCCGGGCAATTGGGATCCGCACTGTAGCCGTCTTTCGGCTATAGCACGGATCTGAACTGGTTAAAGATGGCTGTCGTCATACCATCCACACCCCTCTCCTGTTCATACTGCCTACTGTCATAGTCTCCACACTATGACAGTGAGCAGTATGTACAGGAGAGGAGTGTGGAGTGTATGACTACATGCAGGATGGTATGAAGGCAGTTGTGAGGGATGTCTTTTAGTTGGGGAGATATTTCTTTTAGTGGCAGTGTCTGAGGGTTGACCAGGGAGGGATGATGGGAAGGTAAGGAATGCATTGGGACTGTACTGGTGTTCTATCTGAATACCGCTATCCATCAGAAATTGCAATGGAAGTGAGCAAAATTGCCCATTGTGCATGTGCTATGCGTTCCAACATGGCTGCTATGTGTTTCAATAGGTTTCCTAATCTGACAGAACAGGAAGGTGGCAGCGGACATCTTATTACACCCAGGCAACTCTTCAGTTTCACACTTATTTTAGCAGTTAACTCAACTTATATGCTGAAATAGACTATATCACTGCAACCAAGTGAAATAGTCAAGAAATATTTCAGTATATAATCACTTTGGCGCTGAGCAGTGCGGAGTGTACCAAGATGGCCGTCACCACCTTCTGCCTGCAGGCTTGTCGCTGTATTTACTAAAACACCAAAATACTATAATAGTTAGGGATGGGCCCGCTGTTCGAGTTGAACTTAGAACATTATGGGGCATTCGCGGGAACTTTGAGCGCCCCATAATGCATTGCAAAGGCGGGGGAAATGCAGCTTGATGAAGTAACAAGGAAACCCCAGGAACAGCTGACGGTGGGCCCATCTGGCTAGACCAAGCAGGGGATGCTGGATGAGAAGGCCAGGGATGGACCAGATCAGACAGCAGACAGGCAGATCAGGAACTGAGGAGCAGGTAGAAGAATGATCAGATACAGGCTGGGTCGGCAACGGGCAGGCGGCGTGGTACCAAGGTGCAGGCAAGCGGATCGTCAGGAATAGCCAGAGGTCAGGGCAGGCGGATAGCAGCGGTGTCAGAATCAAGCCAAGGAGTCAAGGGAACAGGTACAGCAGGTAGACGGGTAGCAAGAATCACAGGAACGTTGTAGACCAAACGGCATTGAACTCATGTCACTGTTCAGTTTAAATAGTCCCATTGGCACCAAGAACGGTTACGAACGGGGATGCGCGCCTCCCGGTCGCGCATGTGCACAAACTTTTGTACCGGGCGTTCATTCGTGTCTGCGTCTGCACCCTGCATCCCTTCTCATGGGCACACGGGCTCTACATCTTTACTGACATTGCCCCCCCCCCTCAAAGAGCAGCCTCCGGATGCCCAACCGAGCCAGCTTCCCAGGGTGGGATCTCTTGAATGCCTGAATTAGTCTCTTGGCATGAATATTACTTTCTGGTTCCCATGAATTATCTTCAGGACCATACCCTTTCCATTTGATGAGATACTGGACCCGATTACCTCTCTTCCTGCAGTCCAGGATAGCCTCCACCTCAAATTCCTCTTCACCATCTATTAACACTGGTTCAGGTGGGCTGGTCCTTCGTCCTGGAAATGGGTCAGGCACCGCAGGTTTCAATAGAGAGACATGGAATACTGGATGGATCCTCATAGATTCTGGTAATTCAAACTCATAGGCCACACTGTTAATTCTCTTCTTGACTGGAAATGGACTCACAAATTTTGGTCCCAATTTCTTTGACGGGCAGGCCATCCTGAGGTTTGCTGTGGATAACCAGACCAATTCGCCTGGTTCCAAGACCAATTCTCCCCGTCTCTTCCTGTCAAAAGTTCTCTTATTGCTCTCCTGAGTCTTTGACATGGTTTCTTGCAAGAGTCTATTGTTCTTGTTGAAAAAGTCCACTGTCTCTTGTACGGCTGGTATTGAACTTTCAGGAAAGATATCAGGAAGAAAGGACGGATGGAACCCGTAATTGGCAAAAAACGGGGATTCATTGGTGGCAGAGTGTACAGAATTGTTGTATGCAAATTCTGCTAATGGTAGCAATGACAGCCAATCATCCTGAGAGAATGAGGAAAAACAATGCAAGTATTGCTCCAAGGTCTGATTGGTTCTCTCAGTTTGGCCATTAGTCTGCGGATGATAAGCTGACGAGAAGGAAAGTTTAACCTTCAGGGTCTCACACAAGGCCTTCCAGAACTTAGAGATAAACTGCACCCTTCGGTCGGACACGATATTGGTTGGGACCCCATGGAGCCTTACGATCTCCTTGATAAAAGCTCTTGCAGTTTCGGGGCCGAGGGCGTGCCTTTCATTGGAACGAAATGTGCCATCTTAGTAAATCGGTCGACTATCACAAAGATGGTTGAGTACCCCTCGGATGGGGGTAACTCCACAGTAAAATCAACCAAAATCATTCTCCAGGCTCTCTCAGGCACCGGAAGAGGCTTCAACAGACCCCAGGCTTTGGACCTGCTGCTCTTACTTCGGGTACAGATGGTACAGGATTCCACGTATCTTCTACAGTCCTCGCCCACCTGTGGCCACCAAAACGTGCGCTGAAGTAATTCAGAAGTCTTATGGACCCCAAAATGTCCTGCTAGTGCATGGTCATGGCAAAGTCCAAGGACAATGACTCGCACTTTCTCGAGTACAAAAATCTTGTCATCATGCCACAGTAGGTCATCTTTCCATGCAAGTCCACTCCTGAAGAAGCGGGTTCACCCACTGAGGCTTGCCTAATCTGGGACAGTCGATTTTCCTGGAGTAGCAGAAAATTCCCAGCAGACAAGATGTTGTCGGGAGGTGATGGGTCTTCAGATTTATTGTACATGTGGGATCGTGCATCGGGTTTGACATTCTTTGACCCGGGCCTGTATGTGATGTGGAAGGTGAATCTCAAAAAGAAAAGTGCCCATCTGACCTGGTGTGGTTTCAGTCTCTTGGCCGTTCTTAAATATTCAAGATTTTTATGGTCTGTATAGATCAAGATTGGATGAGTGGCCCCTTCCAACAAATATTGCCATTCTTCCAAGGTGGCTTTAATTGCCAACAGTTCTCGATCACCCACGTCATAATTCCTCTCCGCTGGTGATAGCTTGCGGGAGAAGAAAGCTACGGGGTGCAAAAGAGCCTTGGTGCCCTGACTTTGGGACAGCACTGCTCCTACTGCTATCTCGGATGCGTCCACCTCCAAGACATATGGCAATGCTGGATCAGGATGCTTGAGCACAGTAGCGGATGTAAACAGGTTCTTCAGAGACTTGAGGGCTGCTTGTGCTTCTGTGGACCAGATGAACCGGGTGCCTTGCTTGGTCAACTGAGTGATGGGAGTGATTATGGTTGAAAAACCTCTGATGAATTTCTGGTAGAAATTAGCGAATCCAATGAAGCGTTGATCCCCTTTGCGATCAGCAATTGTGGGCCAATCCAGAATAGCAGATACTTTCTGAGGATCCATCTCAATGCCTCCAACTGATATGATAAGTCCCAAAAACTGGATGCTCTGCTGCTCGAACATACACTCCTCTGGTTTGGCATATAGTCCATGTTGCCGCAGCCGGCCCAGCACTCTCTTTACATGGCCGCGGTGCTCCTCTAGGGAAGCCAAAAAGATTAAGATGTCGTCCAAATAGACGATAACAAACAGATCTAGGAAGTCTCTGAAAACATCATTTATGAAGTGCTGAAAAGTGGCCGGGGCGTTGCATAGTCCAAATGGCATTACCAAATACTCATAATGCCCAAAACTAGTGCGAAGGTCCATCTCCCACTCGTCACCCTCCAGTAGGCACTGTGGAGGTCCAATTTTGTGATTATGACTGCTGCCCCGAGACGTTGGAAGAGTTCAGACCAATGAAAGAGGGTAGCGGTTCTTGATGGTAATCTTATTCAGTTCTCAGTAGTCGATGAAGGGTCGTAGGGTATGATCTTTCTTTTCTATGAAGAAGATACCTGCACCAGCTGGAGATGTGGAGGGACGGATCATCAATGTAGGTCTTAAGTGCACCAAGTTCCGATTCGGAAAGCGGAAAGATTCTGCCGAAAGGGACCTCAGCCCCAGGCAACAGTTCAATGGGGCAGTCATATGGCTGGTGAACTTGAAAAGTCTCTGCTCCCTTCTTGCTGAATACATCCAGGAAGGAATGGTATACTGTGGGAATGAGCTGGTGGGTCTTGGAGTCCAGGTTGTCGTCCAGGCATAGCAGAGTTGGAGCGTGGTAGATGTCTTTTGGGAGACAATTCTGGAGGCTGTATGATGACTGTAATTCAATCCTCCCCATGGCACAATCGATAAGGGGATTGTGAGCTTGCAGCCAGGGTATGCCAAGGATGACTGGAAACAGAAGCGAAGTGATAATGTCCAAAGGCAAAAGTTCCTGATGTTTACCCGAGATAGAGGCAGGCAGAGGAACTGTCTCATGGGTTACTGGCCCGGATTTAATAACTGTCCCATCGGCCAGATGGACTGCCATTCCTTGGGCTTTGGCTTGCAATGGAATCTGGTGTTTGGTGGCAAAGGCAGAGTCCATAAAACAACTGCAAGCGCCGGAGTCAATAATGGCAGGGACTTGAATATTCCTTCCTGGGAGCTGAAATGAGACAGGTAGACTGGTGTGAGTAGAATTGCTGGAAATGGGGGGCAAAACTTCAGGTGCAATGGTCAAACACATACGGAGTTTTGCAGGGCAAGTCCTCACTTATTGTCCGGGTTCTCCACAATACAGGCAGAGGTTGTGCATCCGTCGGCATTGGTGCTCCTCAGCCGATAGGGATGGGCAAAGGAGTCCCAGTTTCATAGACTCTGGCATGACCGAAGGTGCAGCAGCAGAAGAAGGTGAAGTTGAGCTGGAGTAACTGGGAACCTGGGGTAGCACCCATGTGGGTCTTGGGCCTGCCCCTCTCTCCGATCTTCATTCCTGAAGACGCCAATCAATTTGTATAGACAGGTTAATGAGGGCGTCTAATGACCGGGGAACACCAACTCTAGCCAGTTCATCTTTTAATGCCTCAGAAAGTCCCAGCCAAAACTGGTAGCACAGAGCAGCATCATTCCAGTTGGTATCGGAACTCCAGCTCCTGAATTCAGAGACATAGTCCTCTGCTGCTCTGCTCCCCTGCTGTAGGGCGTGCAAGGCACCCTCCGCAGTGGCAGCCTGATGTGGATCTTCGTAAAGCTGGGACATAGCGTGGAAGAAGGAGGTCAAATCTGTCAGAGATGCAGCCTTTTGCTCCGGGAGGCGATGAGCCCAGGACTGTGGCTCCCCTTGCAGCAAGGAAATGACAAATCCCACTTTAGTAGCTTCAAGTGAGAAGATCCGGGGCTGCAAGGCAAAGTAGAATTCGCAGGCATTACAGAAGGCTCGGAATTTGCTGCGTTCATCGCTGAATTTCTCAGGTGTGGGGACCCTCGGCTCAGGAGGCAGCATAACCACGGTAGGGGCTGTAGTGGTGCTGGTGAAAGTAGTGGAGCGACTGGTTCCAGGCGTGGAGGATGAAGAGAGCTCCAGGACACGTTCCTCCAAACGGGTATAGCCGTCCCCTGCGCAGACTCCAACATGGCCGTTTGGACTGTCACGTACATGGTGTTGGAGTCTGCAGTTGCTGGGGACAGCCTCTCTTACAATCCTGACTCAGGAACCCCTGATGTAGTGAACAGAAGGTTCACGAGTGCAGAATGGCACGAGTGCTTGACAGGAACACCGGTGCGAAGGTCTCAGGCAGGGCTGGAGATGCAGCTTGATGGAGTAGCGAGGAAACCCCAGGAACAGCTGACGGTAGCCCCGTCTGGCTAGACCAAGCAGGTGATGCTAGATGAGAAGGGCAGGGATGGACCAGATCAGACAGCAGACAGGTAGATCAGGAACTGAGGAGCAGGTAGAAGATTGGTCAGATACAGGCTGGGTCGGCAACAGGCAGACAGCGTGGTACCAAGGAGCAGGCAAGCGGATCGTCAGGAATAGCCAGAGGTCAGGGCAGGCGGATAGCAGCGGTGTCAGAATCAAGCCAAGGAGTCAAGGGAACAGGTACAGCAGGTAGACGGGTAGCAGGAATCACAGGAACTTTGTAGACCAAACGGCATTAAACTCATGTCACTGTTCAGTTTAAATAGTCCCATTGGCACCAAGAACGGTTACGAATGGGGCGTTCGTACCGAGTGTTCATTCGTGTCTGCGTCTGGGCCCAGCATCCCTTCTAACGGGCACATGGGCTCTACATCTTTCCTGACAGATAGATAGATAGATAGATAGATAGATAGATAGATAGATAGATAGATAGATAGATAGATAGATAGATAGATAGACTGATCTATATACAGTCAGTTAGTACAGGCAGTTTAGTGTAGAGTGAAACATATACTACAACAATAGGGCGATCTGTATACAGTCAGTTAGTGTAGAGTGAAATATATACTAGATAGATAGATAGCTAGGGCGAGCTGTATACAGTCAGTTGGTGCAGGCAGTGCAAGAATATATATATACCTTCCTAGTGTATATATATGACGTGAGGGTCCCCCCAAAATCCAAACCAGGCCCTTCAGGTCTGGTATGGATTTTAAGGGGAACCCCGCACCAAAATAAAATAAAAAAAATGACATGGGGTGTAATGATATCACATGCGGGACACACAACACTTGCAGCCCTTTTGTCAAATGTACGCCATGACGGTTTCAGCTTTAAGGAGACAGCCACCATGCAATGAACAAACCCCTCTTACCCCCTCCCATCAGGTTGGGAATTCCTAGGTCATAGGTTAGAAGAAAACCTGTGCTAAAAGACTTGTTAGCGCTTTTTTGCGCTTTTGCGCGCACCTGTGCCAAACGGCTCTATTTGGACTGAGTGCACCCAGCAGCAAGTGCTGTGAGTTGTTTCCTGTGAGACCTTTAACCTGTTTATCTGTTCCTGTGGCCTGTCCCGACCTTGTCTGATCTCTGCCTGCACCGACCCCCGGCTTGCCTACGACCACTCTCCTGCCTGATCCCAGTGTACCCCTGCTGCCTGCCTGTTAACGACCCTGCCGGGACCGACTACTCCCCCGCCTGCTCTTTCTGTACCGCACCACCAGCCCGTTCACGACCCGGCCAGTACGACCACACTTCAGTTGCACGAGTGCTCCAACGGACTTCCTACTACCACCAGTGACCCAGTCCGACCCTCGTGCCATCCTGCACTCCCAAGCCACCTGTCTACTCTACCAGGGGTTCCCGAGTCAGGGTAGTAAGGGAGGTTGCCTAATGCATAAATCAGACTCGTCCACCAGGTACGTGACATCAACTGACAATGTGCCAAGAGGTCTGACTGTGTTTGTCAGGCCTGATCATAAACAAATAAATCAGATTCATTAAGAGATAGCACAGGATGCCTGGAGATAATGAAGTGTCGTAAAACTCAGGCAGCTGTGACGTTCCCAGTGACCCTTAATCAATTTTAAGCTTAGAATTGAGCCATGTTTCATAACGCCAGGTAGGTACGTGACATCTTAATAAAATGTACATATTTGAATGTGGAAATTAATACGGAACAAAATGAATCCAAACATGAATAAGTCAGGTCATATGGGGGAGCCCTGAGAGTCCCCAGGGTAATGGAATAGTGACAAATCTGTCGTGTTCAGACTAATTTTAATGCACTTTACATGCTGAGCTCGAATTCCTTAATGTCCGGTCTGCACTGTGATCCTATCCTGAGATATGATTTTTATACTGCAAATTACAGATCAGGGAGGGTTATTATTCCACAGTCTACCCCGGACAGCCCACGGGCCCTCCTTACCCATGTGAGTGGTCAGGGGCAGATGGCTCCACCCCTTTGCTTCCAGAGAAAAAGGGAATAGACCGGACAATGCTCAGTTCTCACTTTACCATCAAAGAACAACCATTTGAGAACATGTGGACTCATCGACCAATCTCTGATCAATCACGGACATTTAACTGCAAGTATCTTTCTCCCCTTCCATTCTGCCTTATCTCTTTGCTGCTGTATATTATGTCTCTAATTGCTTTGTAACACCATTTTTCTGTAAATATTTTCTCTGTACCAATTTTGACCTTTTCATTATTAAACCTTATTCTGAAAAGTGTTAATCTTGTCCCCAAAGCTCTTAATGCAAGCTATAACAAACCTGTTCCTTTGAAGAGTGCTACTGTTTAGGATAACTCATCTGAATATTAGTGTCTGTGGTGACAGCGTGTGTTACAGGGGATTATTCTAAAATCATAATTAATGTTGCTAATTGGTGGAAGCTCTGACTCTTCCGTAAATCAACAGTCAGGCGGCTGGCACTTAGACAGTGGTCCCGCAAGCTGGAAAATCTTTGTGTTGGAAGCAGCTGAGAGTGGTATTGTTACATTAGTGACAAGTGCAGTGTGAGATCAGGGGGGTCCTCTGTCAGCAGTTAGTGAGGAAGGCAGTGATCTAAAATCTGCATTCATCACATGGGGTCCCCCTAAAATCCAAACCAGGCCCTTCAGGTCTGGTATGGATTTTAAGGGGAACCCGTGCCAAAATGTAAAAAAAAATTATGTGGGGGTCCCCCTCAAACACCAAACCAGGCCCTTCAGGTCTGGTATGGATTTTAAGGGGAACCCAAATTTAAAAAAGAAAATGATGTGGGGGTCCCCCCAAAATCCAAACTAGGCCCTTCAGGTCCGGTATGGATTTTAAGCGGAACCCCATGCCAAATTAAAAAGAAAAATGTCGTAGGCGTCCCCCCAAGATCCAAACCAGACCCTTATCTGAGCATGCAGCCCCAGCATGGCAGGAGGGGGTGGGGATGAGTGAGCGCCCCCCCTCCGAACCATACCAGACCACATGCCCTCAACATGGGGAGGATGCTTTGAGGTCATCAGTTTGATATTTCTTTTATAAGAATGGGCGGGGCCACCTGGTGATGTAAATGGATGACCCGCTCCCTCTAAAAACAAATGATGTCAGAAGGGGCGGGGTCACTCATTAACTTACCTATAAAATAAATGTCAGACTGCAGACTGCCCATTCTGGGAGACTGCTCTGGACAGCATGGCTGTGGCAGCGGGCGTGGGGGTGGTGCAAGAAGTAGGAAGAAGATGAAGATTGAAGATGAAGAGAGGAAGGAAGAAGACCGAAAGAAGAAGCAGAAGACCAGAAGAAGGACTGGCGCAGGAGAAGATGGAGGAAGAAAGAAGAGCTATTTTACACAATAAAGGACTTGTCGTCTGCCTCTTGTTTTTTGTACCACTTTACTACTTTTTGGTGAATGGGTAGGGGTAAAATGTACGACAATACCTATTCACATGGGGGGGTCGGGATCTGGGTGCCTCCTTATTAAAGGGTCCACCATCAAGGGTTGTGGGGAAGAGGCCCTTTTCCCCATCAACATGGGGACAAGGTGCTTTGGGAATGACCTCAAAGCATCCTCCCCATGTTGAGGCCATGTGGCCTGGTGTAGTTCGGAGGGGGGCGCTCGGTCATCCCCACCCCCTCCTGCAATGCCAGGGCTGCGTGCTTAGATAAGGGTCTGGTTTTGATTTTGGGGGCCCCATTTTTTTAAATTTTGGCATGGGGTTCCCCTTAAAACCCATACCAGACCTGAAGGAGCTGGTTTGGACTTTGGGGGGGACCCCTAAGCAATTTATTTTTAATTTTGAGTGGGGTTCCCCTTAAAATCCATACCACACTTGAAGGGCCTGGTATGGACTGGCGGGGGGGTGGGCAACGCAATGCTTTTTCAGTGATTTTATCTATATTGCCAAAATGTCGTTTTGCTCTGGCTCTGTTCTAAACATCACAGAGGTGCGCCCTTTTACAGGCAGATTAAGGGAACCCCTAGGCACAATATTTAAATGAATATTTAATCTTTATTGTTTCACTTTTTATTAAAATCACTGCTCCTGAAAAAAACAATGTATTTAAAAACTTTTTTTTTACACTGATACATGTCCCCTAGGGCAAGACCTGGGTCCCCATACATTTTTTAGGGCAATAACTTGCATATAAGCCTTTAAAATTAGCACTTTTGATTTTTCATGTTCGAGTCCCATTGATTTTAACGGTGTTCACACAAATTTTTTGCCTGTTCGTAAGTTCTGGTGTGAACCGAACCAGAGGGTGTTCGGCTCATCCCTAATATTAACCACTTCAGATCCGCGCTATAGCCAAAGTACGGCTCCAGCGCGGATCTGAAATGCCCGGAGGACGTCCATGGACGTTCTCCACTGCGCATGCACTGCGCGAGCGTGCCCGTGGGTCGGGCGGACTCGATGTCCGCCCGAGACCCGCCGATCACCTTTAGGAGCCTCAGAACGGGGAACCGCCGTTGTAAACACGGCGGTTCCCTTGCAGGTACCTGCAGGAGGCCCGTAAAGTCTAGGCGCGACCTCGGCATGAAACCGATATCGCGCCTAGACTTCACCAATTATAATCCCTACTCGGCTTGTGGGAGACCAAGCCAAGTGTGGTCTTGAATGCTTGTCCGTTTTTTAAACACACTTGTGGCAATTTTAGTTACCCTGAGCTTGTACTTTTTAGTTTTCACGATTAAAATTTCCGAATATACGTTCAATAACGGGATTTTTTACATACCCCTGGGTCCAGAACGGGATCCCCTGTACATAGTCACATTTTTTTTTCAAAAATTTATGTAACAAAAAAAGTCCTCGTCACTA
>BLSH010426644.1:23347-42086 GCA_018402905.1 Glandirana rugosa
CTGTTATTTAACTTGATTTTAATTTATTTTCCCTATCCCCATTTATTTGTAGGGCACTTGCCCTAGTTTGAAGATGATTTTAGAACAGTTATATGGCTTCTACCGTTAATTAATACTTTTCAGACACAGTTTGAAGATGATCCACATTCACCTCCATTTTTGCTTTTTTTATGTTTTTATTTTTTTAAAAATATTTACAGTTATTTCCCTGTCCCCATTTTTTTGTAGGGCACTTGCCCTACCCTTACCCCCATTTTACTTCCTTTTGCAGCCCTCTGGGGCTTTCCAGGACTTTCCTACAGCCATTTTTGTGCCTAAAAGTTCGGGTCCCCATTGATTTCAATGGGGTTCGTTGTCCGTGCGATCGTTCGGGTTCCGTCCGGACCCGGACCCGGACTTTGTCCCGAAGTTCGGACGGACCAGCAGAACCCGAACTTCCAGGTGTTCGCTCAACTCTAGATATGAGATGCAGTTGAATAGGGCCTTGAGCACAGAGTTGTTCAAATGTTGTGGGTTTGGACAGGGTTAGTGATGGGGATATTGTTGAAAAGTAATGTATCATTTGCAAGTATGAAAATAACATATGCCTAGGCAATTGGTATTTTTGTTGTAAATCCTACCGGAGCATTTTTTCCATACTTTCAATGTGCAGAGCATTGGAACTGAACTTAGATCTACAAGCCTGGAATCGTGTTGAGGAAACGGGTCCATATAAGAGAGCAAGGATGCACTGGGTAAATGGAGCCCGTTTCTATCTCACTCCACCTGAGGGACATCTGGGGCCCCCTCGGTTCTTAGGAGCAAAAATCACAGAACCAGCTATGCGGTAGGCTCCCCCCTTCCATATAAACTCCAGAAATCTACATCTGAGCCATTTGAGCTGAGACATGAGTACCTGAGTAGGAAGTGTCTCGAAGTAGTACAGTAATTTTTGCATAATAGTCATTTTTAGAACAATTATTCTCCCTAGCCATGAGATGAGATAAGTGCTCCAGCCTTTCAGCAAATCATTAATTTTAGAAACTAAAGGGGTGTAATTTGCCTGGTATAGGGACGGATATGTGTTTGTTATTTGCACTCCCAGATATTTCAAGGATTGTGAACACCATCGGTATTGGTATGTTTTCTGGAGAGAGGCTAAGTCATCAGGGGGGATATGTAGGGGGAGAGCCTCTGTCTTTGATGTATTCATTTTGCAACCTGATAGGGAGCTGAATTGTGACAGAAGGGCATGTATGTTGGGCAATGATATAAGGGAACAAGTTAAAGCGGAGTTCCACCCAAAAATGGAACTTCCGCTTTAAGCACTCCTCACCCCCTTACATGCCACATTTGGCATGTAATTTTTTTGGGGGGGGGTGTGTCCCCAGGTTTCAGAGGGACTTCCTGTCCCTCTTCCACCTTCCCCCTCGGAGCCGCCTAGGCGACTCCTCCTCTCCTCCTAGGCGGCCCTTCCCTCCTGGCAATCTTCTGGGACACGTCACAGGTCCCAGAAGATTGCCTGGCCACTGGCAACACACAGCGCGACTCGCGCATGCGCAGTGCGTGCACGGCCGGTGCCCACACTTGCAATGTAGGCGCCGCAGGGAGGAGGGGGGAGACGAGCGAGGCTCGGGAGCAGCCGTCGCTGGACCGGGAGACAGATAAGTTTCTGTTCTGTTTCACTTTTTGTAGCTGCTGACTTTTAATAAACAAAAAAAAGCATGGAACTCCGCTTTAATGTCAACAGTACATCATCTGCAAATAATGTCAACTTGTATTCTTTTTGTCTCATTGGGACTCCTATTATATCCGGGTAAGCCCTCACAGCAGCTGCTAAGGGCTCCAGACATAGAACAAAAATTAAGGGTGATAGGGGGCATCCTTGCCTAGTACCGTTTGACATCTTAAAGGTCTGGGAGAGGAAGGAGGACATCTGTACCTGGAATTAGGGGTCTGAATATAGTGTCCGCAGAGTCGCTACAAAGGGACCTTTAAATCCATATTTGGCTAATATTTCAAACATGTAGGGCCAACTTGGCCTGTCAAAGGCTTTTTGCGCATCTAAGCTCAGGATTATTGCTGGCCGCTGGACCCTATTTAGCATGTCAATGAGGTTGATTGTATGTCTGGTGTTATCTCCAGCATGTCTGGTTGGGACAAATCCCACCTGATCCTTGTCTACAAGTTTAGGAAGCAACTGTGAAAGTCGATTGGCCAAAATCTTTGTAAAAATTTTGTAATCCGAATTTAAGAGTGAAATTGGTCTATAGTTGTCTGGTGTTGAGGTGTCTTTCTCGGGTTTCGGTATGACCATAACAAATGAGTGTAGAAAAGAAGCATGGGGGAGTTTTCCTCATATAAAGGAGTTATATAAGGACAAGAGATGGAGCGCCAGAATGGGGTGATAGCTTTTGTAGTATGAGTAGGGTAGGCCATCTGGGCCGGGGGATTTACCCGCGGGCAGTTCCTTTATGGTAGCTGTCAGCTCTTCTAGTGTAATTTCTGTGTTCATCAGCGTAAGGTCATTTTGGGATATCTGGGGCAAATTTATATCTCTGAGAAACTCCTCTAGATCCTTTTTGTCAAAGGCAGGATGATGGGTTGGGGTTAGGCAGTTGTAGAGTTTATTATGAAAATCCCTGAAAATTGTAGTTATCGTTTGTGGAGGTACCATCTGGATGGTTGAGAAAATCAGGGAAGGTGTGAAAGGGGCGAGGGTTGAGTCTGGCCGCTAATATTTTGTGGGGCTTATTAGCATATTCATAAAATGTTTGCTTTGCCCACAACAAAGATTTATCTATATCAGTCATAGCTAATGATTTCAGTTGGTTGCGTATGGAGATTACCACACAGAGGAGGGTTACTGTGGGAGACGTCATGAGAGTCCTCTCAGCGTTTTTTAGCTTGGTCAATAGATCCTTCTTTTGGGCAGCTGCATCTCTTTTTAATCTAGAACCCTCTGATATACATTGCCCTCGAAAATAGACCTTATGGGCCTCGCACAGGGCAGAGGTCTCTGACACCGAACATACATTAATCTAAAAAAACTCTTTCAGGAATTTGGAAAGTTTCTCCTTAGTTTCCAAGAGACTAAAATTGATTAGTTAAGTCGCCAATGGCATTTTTTGGAATTGTAAAAGGAAGCCCGCGCCCACTATATAAAAACACAATAAACAAAATCCACTTAAGGTCCTAGGCTGCTCGCAAAACAACTGATCTAATTGTCAATAAATATCCAAAAGCAATCACAGCGCCTAAGATTAAAGGTAAAATTCAAAGATGAGGAGCTAAAACAGAGTATAAATATGCTGCATAAAAACAGTTTATATCAAGTAGGGTTCATGTTTAAAACCAATAATTATTAGTCAATACAAAACCAATCAAAGAAAGGTTCGTATGGGAAGCCAAAAAAGTTAAATGCCAGTCTATATAGTTTGTTCATTCAAACATGTTCCTAAAATAATTCAAATCCTTCAGCGATGGTAAGGATGTCAGACCAACAGAAACTCCTGATATGGTCTATTTAAACAGACGATATATGTAATGGGTGTGAGCTTACCAGATACTGGTAGATCATGCACGGATGTCAGAAAATCCAACTCAGGTATCCACAATCTGATGTCATCTGCCGGTAAGGGCTATGGTATGGGGGAGAAGAGAAGTTCCGGGTCCAAAGCTGATGGCTCCTAAACTCTCGAACCGACGTCTCCAAACCGATGTCAGCATTCACCACCTGGGCTAAAGAAAAACAGACCTGGTCTGTAACTCAGCGGTCCAAAGTCCTCTTTTTTGCATCTCACTTGGAAACCAAGGGCCCAGAGTATGGAGGAAGAATGGAGAGGCGCCCACTGCAAGATGCTTGAAAAATCCCTGAAAATTGTAGTTATCATTTGTGGAGGTACCATCTGGATGGTTGAGAAAATCAGGGAAGGTGTGAAAGGGGCGAGGGTTGAGTCTGGCCGCTAATATTTTGTGGGGCTTATTAGCATATTCATAAAATGTTTGCTTTGCCCACAACAAAGATTTATCTATATCAGTCATAGCTAATGATTTCAGTTGGTTGCGTATGGAGATTACCACACGGAGGAGGGTTACTGTGGGAGACGTCATGAGAGTCCTCTCAGTGTTTTTTAGCTTGGTCAATAGATCCTTCTTTTGGGCAGCTGCATCTCTTTTTAATCTAGAACCCTCTGATATACATTGATCTCGAAAGTAGACCTTATGGGCCTCGCACAGGGCAGAGGTCTCTGACACCGAACATACATTAATCTGAAAAAACTCTTTCAGGAATTTGGAAAGTTTCTCCTTAGTTTCCAAGAGGCTAAAAAGTGATTCGTTAGTCACCAATGGCATTTTTTGGAATTGGTTTGGGTCAGCATAAGGTCACGAGTGATTGGAGTGTGATCCGACCATGTAATCTGGCCGATTTCCGCTGCTATGACATTATTTAAAAGGGGGGCTGAGACAAAAAAATAATCTAGCCTAGAAAACATTTTGTGGGGTGGAGAAAAAAGGATAACTGTTTACCTGTAGGATGTTTAATTTTCCATGTGTCATACAGACGCTGTGCCCTGATAAATTTTCTGAAAGATGTAGCTAGGGATTTTGTTTGGGGGGGGGGGGTGGGCCTAGTTGGGTCAGAAATCTTCTATCCCAAGGGGAGAAAATACAGCATTAAAATCCCCACCCACTATCTTCAAGGGTTGGCATAACGTTCAAGTATCTCAAAAGCTTCAGTAAGAAATTTCACCTGCCCCGTATTGGGTGCGTAAATGTTCATTAATGTGAATGAGGCAGATGCATATCAACAATCCAGTATGACAAATCTCCCCTGAGGATCCAAGAAGGATGAACAAACTCTTAAAGGACATGAGCGTTTAATCAAAACTGCCACCCCTGCCATGCCCGAGGCGTCCAATGCCAAAAAGGACAGATGAAAGTGTTTTGATGCAAATTTCAATGAACCACCTGATTTAAAATGCGTCTCCTGGATTAGGACCACATCCGCCCCAGAAGACTTAAACTCCTTAAGAGCCAGCCATCTTTTCCTAATGGAGTTTAGGCCTTTGACATTATAAGAAACAATTTTTAAAGCCATATTTGAAAAACACAGTTAAGCCAATACAATACCACATTAAAGGGGATATCCCCATAGGTGTGTACTATCAGTATAAGACATAAGTCTACAGTCATTTGTGTGCTAGAGGGGACCATTTGTAACAGGTCAAAAAAAGCCAAAGTTAGCGTATCAATTAAAGGCCTTGTCAGCCAGAAAAAAAGACAAAAAAGGAAAAAACCAACAAAAAAAAAGAAAAAGAAAAATTGAAACAAGAAAAGGAAACAAGAGGACCGTAGTCCTGAGCCTGAGTAGCAGCCGCTTCTCAGTATACCCAGGCCGCAGCCCCAGGGTGGAGAGGGACGCATGACAAGTCCAGCGGGGGGATTCCACGGATAGACAGTTCCAGCTCCCGACACAGTGGACATACACTCTTTTTCCTTTCTTAAAAAAGACCAACTAGGAGATTCCCATATAACCTGGTCGTAAAGGTAACTCGGTGCAAACTGATAACTTGAGGCTGAAGCCAACTGTGAGTGTATAAATAGAGAGAGCTGAGCTCTCAATTTAGGGCCAGCATATATCCAGCCTTATAAAAGATGCATTGTGGGTTTTTTTTTCAGGACCCCCTCAGGTCGGTGGTCTATTGTTCTGAGATCGTTGAGGAGTAGAAGAGAAGGTTCTTTGTTCCAGGCTTCTGACCGGGGTCCAAGAGCTTGTGGGGTAGAAGGCAGTTGCATGTCCTCAGCTGGAAGTGGCGGAAGACCTAGATTTTTTTATGAAGGCATCACCCTCTTGAATATCCCGCATGACATGCTGAACCCCATTCTTCATCACACTAAGGCGGAAGGGGAACCCCTAATAATAGGGGATTTTTTGGGATTGAAGATGTGATGTTATTGGTCTCAGGGAGAGTCCTTTTGCCAGCCTGATGGGTGAGAGGTCGCTGTAGATCTGGATCCTGTCTCCTTTATAATTAACAAGAGATTGGTTATGGATGGCTTGGGTGAGAGCTTCCTTACTTTCATAATAATAAAATCACACCGCAATATCTCTTGGTCTGGCCGCTGCGGTGGGCTTAGGGGCCAAAGACCAATGGGCTCTGTCCAGGCGCCAGTCAATGTCTGCTATATCAGGGGCGACAGTGTTGAACAGGCCTAAAAGATATGGTCTGATATTTTTATCACTCACGTTTTCTGTGACTCCTCTGTTCCGTAGGTTCTGGCGTCTTTCCCTATTTTCAAGGTCTTCTTGATGTATTTGGAATTGTGAGACCACATGCTTGAGAGTTGCATTTTTCTCTTCTAGAGCTTAAACATAGTTAGCCATTTCATCAAACTTAGTCTCCAGCATGTCTGTACGTTCTCCTATTTGATCTAGCTCCCCTCACAGTTCTTCAGTTTCATTGTGAAAGTTTGTTAATTTCTTGAGCTATATTGTATGTTATGCTATGCAGCAGGGTTTGGAGTTTATCATCCAGCAATTCAAGGTTTAGAACAGCAAGGCGTTGGGATGGGGGGGTTCGTTGGCCCTTGTCCATTACCACTGCGCCACGGTCCTTCTCGGCCACGCCGGGTATTGTACTCGAGGCTGAGGATTCAGGCCTGGTAAGAAAGCACTCCACACTTCTGGTTCCGGCGCCGCATGGAGTAGCTGTGCTCTCAGCTAGCTCCCTTTCTGCCCTCCAAACCAGCCTGAAAAATCGGCCGAAAACGCTCTTCCTACACACCACCTCCCTCAGCGACCCTTCCTGCCCTTCAGATGGACCGCTTTCGTGGAGAAAGCCGCCTCCAGACCGCATCCGCTGCGCCGGCCCGAAATCGAGGCCCCGGCTTTGGCCTGCTCATCCGCGGCTCCAAGCACCGCGCATTCGGTCGTTCAACCGGCCGTTCTAACCCTGATCGCCCCGACACACCACGACCACAGAGGACCTGGAAGCACCACACAAGGGGACCCTGAAATGGACACCAGCGCCTCCTCTCAACCAGCACCCCAGGGCACCAACGATTCGGACACCGAACGTATCGCATGTGCGGTCGCGGCCCTCCTTACTCCGACCATCGAGCATTCAGTTCAGAAAGCCATCCAAACAAGCATGGCCCTCATTCACAAAGACCTGAAAGAACACTCCACCAGGCTCAACGAAGCAGAACATCGCATCTCTAACCTGGAAGATGAACTTTACCAAATGCAGGGTTTTGAACAATCTCAAGAGAAAACCAACCAATTTATCCTTCAAAAGTTAGATGACCTTGAAAATAGGTCAAGAAGGAACAACCTGCGCTTTGTAGGCATTCCGGAGTCTCTCCAATCACAAAACCTCTCCGAATTTTGTGCCAGAAGGATACCGGAGGCCTTGGGCCTCCCCCCCCGCTGTCATCGAACGAGCACATCGACTCGGGCCACTGAGAAACGACCGCACCACCCCTCGCCCCATCATAGCGAGATACCGTAACTATTCAGACAAGTCCAGCATACTACAAAAATTCAGGCAAAGCAGATCACTTCAAGTCGACGGCGTCAAAATACTTGTCTTCGCAGACTACTCGGTGGAGGTATCCCAGAAAAGGAAGGCTTTCCAGAGTGTGTGTGCTCAATTGTTCCAGAAAAACATCAAATTTACACTAGCTTTTCCTACAACACTTCGCCTCCGGGGCCCTAACGGGGACAAATTAGCATTCCAAGACCCTGTTGAAGCTGAACTTTTCCTCAGGTCCCTTCATCCACCCCCACACGGAGATCAGGGAGCCTCGTCCCCCCACCCAACAAGACCCCTGGATCACAGGAGCCCTCGCAAAGACTCTCCCAAGAGGCCCAAGATCACTGGATCATCGGACATCACCACCCATTGAGTTTTGCAACCAGGTGAGGGTCCAGCCAAATACCCTCCCCCCCGGCTCCAACCCACCTAACTTGGCCTGGGTCCTTTCGAACTAGCCCTCCTCCCTGTAGGGTTCCAGTCCTTTTGCCCACCTGTCATACCTGGGCAATGTTTTTTCCACTGTAGTCTTTGGTCATTTGATCTGTTGGTTTTTTCTTAGATACATATGTCACCAGAATTCCACATGTCTTACTGCAAGTGGCACCTACTCTCTTTTTCCTCTAGCTAAGGCTCGCTGAGGCCCAAAGTGTCTGCTACACAGCCCAGAAAAACTAGACCCCATCCTATTTGAGGTGCAGAGGGAGACGTCACAGGCAGTTACCCATGTGGAAAAAAGTGGAGTGTATAGAAGGTTTTAGGTTTATTTTGTTAACCTCTGTTATTCTCTCCCCCCCTCCCTGCCTCCACCTTATGCTGCAACTACCTCCTCAAATTCTCTTCCTACTAGTTACCCAGATGGGCACAAATAGGACTAGGTTCAATCCGGTCCCCAAATCTACCTCCCCTCAGGGAACTTACGCTCCTAACCGTACAACACTATCTCTCACTCCTAACCCCCCCCCCCATGAAAATTATTTCCTGGAACGTTAAGGGTCTCCGCTCCCCTATTAAAAGAATGAAGATCCTTCGCCATCTAAAAAGACTAAGAGCAGATATCGCCCTCCTTCAAGAGACGCATCTCTCCCAGTCAGAATTCCCACTCATGCAGAAGCTCTGGGTAGGCTCCTCCTTTGGCTCAGGGGCTGTTTCACGGAAAGCAGGCACCATGATTCTAATCCATAAGAACCTGCCACATAAAATACTCTCCCACGCCTCCGATGATCAGGGCCGTATGGTCTCTGTCCACATCAAAATCAACAATACCCAGTATCTAATATCCAACATCTATGCCCCCAATAATCCAGGTAAAATTTTCTTTAAAGACATGTCCACATTCCTCTTAAAACATCCTGATACCCCTCACATTGTAGGAGGAGATTTTAACTATCATATGTCCCCCTTGGAAGACAAGGCATCTTTAAAACCCAAACCCGCCCATCTACCCCCCCCAACCCTTATGTCATCCGCCATCGACAGTCTCTGCCTCACTGACATTTGGAGGCTCCAACACCCTGTAGACAAAGAGTTCACATTCTTCTCCCACCCACATAACTCACTGACAAGAATTGACTATCTCTTCTGCACAGATTCTCTAGTTCCCAAGATCTCTGAGTCCGAGATCCATGAAATAGCCATTTCCGATCATGCACCCGTTTCCATTAAAATCTCACTTGACACCACCACTCACTCTACACGCTCCTGGAGATTTCCCTCGTTTTTGCAAGGCAACAAGGACTTCAAGCGGTTTCTTGAAGCTGAGTGGGATGAATATGCCACCCATAACCACCCCCAAGCAACCAACCCTATCCTATTTTGGGAGGCTGGTAAAGCCTTCCTTAGAGGAAGAATAATTTCATACTCTGCCGCCTTTAAAAGACGAGCCCTATCCAATTACAAGGAGGCGAGCTATAAACTCAGGTCTTCCCAACAGGCCCTCTTCCAATCAAATACCCCCGAAAACAAATTGGCCTGGCACTCAGACAAACTTTCCTTCGACTCCAGGGCTGACACACTGGAATCCATAAAAAGATCCCACTTAGAAGCCTCACTCCACAAATTCAGAAACTCCTGGCAAGACTCTGCAGAGGACCCCACAAACCTTCTCAAATCACCTCCCTTCGTGACCCTTCAGGCACTCTCAAGTCCAAACCCCACGAGATAAGTCAGATCATGCTAAACTTCTATGCATCCCTCTACGCCCCAGACCATATCAACCTAGACAAGGCCAACTCCTTCCTCGATAAGATCCAACTCCCAAAAGTATCCTCAGAACACCTGGAATTTTTAAATTCACCCATAACTGACCAGGATGTAAGGGAAGCAATATCTCACCTCACCCCTGCCAAAGCCCCAGGCCCCGACGACTTAACGGGAGAGTTCTTCAAGACCCTTCAGGACAAAATCACCCCCTCCCTTCAGGCCCTTTTCACCCATATATGGCAGGGCGGCCCTTACCCCCCCCCCCCCCACTAGCAATCAGGCTACTATCAAGCTCATAGAAAAAAAAGGTAAAGACCCCACAGACCCCGGATCTTACAGGCCTATTTCCCTCTTAAACATTGACGCAAAAATACTATCAAAAATTACTGCGCAAAGGCTGGCCAAGATCATCCCCCATCTAATTGACCTTGCCCAATCAGGCTTTGTTAAAGGCAGAACAGCCACACTCAATATCGGGAAGGTACTTGCAGTTCTCTAGAGTGCTAGACTTGATCCTACAGGAGACTGGGCAATCATCACCCTGGACGCCGAAAAGGCATTTGATAATGTCAGTTTCGACTGGCTCCAATTGGTACAAACTAGGATGGGATTCAATGGTCCCTTTACCCATTTAATAAAAGTAATGTACCAAGCCCTGGCGGCCAGGCTGATGGTGGCAGGTCTCCTCACCCCCGAATTTAAACTCTCGAAAGGCGCTAGACAAGGCTGCCCACTATCCCCCCTCCTCTTCAATATCGCGTTAGAGCCCCTTTCTAGGTTCATTAACCATATTGCCCCCCTTCATGGTATCAAAATAGGGGACTCCTTTGTTCGTTCCTCCCTCTTCGCTGACGATGTCCTTATTTTCACGTCTGACCCCACAGCTGACCTACCCCTCATTAAGAACATCTTTGATGACTTTAGGCAATATTCAGGCCTGCGCATAAACTATCGGAAAAGCGAAATCCTTCCATTAGGGCCCTCCCAAAACCCGGGATGGGCGACCTCCTCCCCCTTCACTATCGCCCGGTCCCATATCACTTACCTTGGGATCAACATAAGCAGGTCTCCTTCTTCCCTCTACCATCTCAACTACCAACCCCTCATTTCTAAAATAACTCGGGAACTTGAAAACTGGATGGATCTTCCTCTTTCGCTTCTGGGGAGATGCCACTTGGTAAAAATGGTCAGCTTCGCTCGCCTACTATATCCCCTCCAAACTATCCCACTACTACTCAAACATAAAGACATCCAAACACTCAACAAATCTATTTCTTCCTTCATATGGAGAGGAAGGAGACCCAGAATTGCCCTGACCAAGCTCCATCTCCTCAGATGCGAAGGAGGCGCTGGACTCCCTAACATTAGACTATATAACATTGCCTCCCTGTTAAGATTCAGCCTGGACTGGATTACTCAAACCCCACGATACTCCAATTACTTCCTAGAAAATGGGATGGTCCAACCTTTCTCTTTGAAAGCACTTCTCCACGCTAAATGGAAGAATACTCACCCGAACATCCAGCACAACCTACTACTAAGAGATACCGCCATCGCCTGAAGAACCTACAGAAAACTCTTCAAGCTACCTCTGTCCATGTCTCCCTATCTCCCCTTCAGGGGCAATCCAGAATTCCCTGCAGGCCTGATACACAACGTCTACCTACATTGGGAAACCCGTGGTTTAACAAACTTCTCCTTCCTCTGCCAGTCCTCCTCAGGAATGCCTCGGGATTTGAACTCTTTGATAACTGAATTCTCTCTACCGAAATCCCACTTTTTCCACCTCTTGCAATGTCGGAGTTTCATCAAGACGTCATTTCCCAACAGCCATCTGAGGTTCTCTAAGAGTAAACTAGACACCCTAGTTCAAAAAAGCTCATATAGTCTCTCCAAAATATACAGGCTCCTCCTGGAAAAAGCTAGTACTCCCTTTAATTCTTCTCACATCTCCAACTGGTCAAAAGACTTCTCCGATCCCGATCTGCAACAAAAAATACTGGATGGATACAACTATACGTCTAAGTTTACCCCCAATGAGACCTGAAGAGAAACACAATTAAAAATTATCCACCGAGCCTACATCCCGTTTTTAACGGACAAGGTCAACCAACACCGAGCCACCTGCCCACTCTGTGGCATCCCAAGGCCTTCCCTAGCCCATCCTTTTTGGTCCTGCTCGTACATTTCAGTCTTCTGGGATCAGATCATAAAGTACATACAGAGCGTAAACCTCCTCCTCCTCCCCAAAGACCCCCTGCTCTTAATATTTGGACACTGGGACAAGGAATTGAGCCTCTGGACAGCGAAACCTCACGCTAAAGAATGGTCCTCTATATGCCTCCTAATCGCCAGACGAATTATTCTGAGAACCTGGACTAAGACCACCCCCCTCCCTCAAGTTGGTGGTTAATTAACTCAAAACCCTCCTTTATAAGGACAAAGTGAACACCATCCCTGACCTCCCACGGGCGATCCAAACCTTCTGGGGTAGATGGAACCCCTTTATTTCAGCCACCCTCTCTCCGGAGGATGAAAAGAACCTTAGAGTCTCCTTCTCCTATTACCCGGAAAGCTCAACATACTTCCTTTCTGATGACATCGTCTAACTCTAGACCACCCGTAACAACCCCCACAACACAGACTTTTTCGACCCTCCCGAGCATCCCTCGGAAATCTGATCTTCATCAAATCGTTCTCCCAACCCCCACGGATGTAACCCTATACCCCCAGCCTTACAGCCCTTAAGTTGCAGCTCCCCACCCTTTTAGCCCCCCCCCCTGCTTATTGTTATACTTTTTGCCAGCGTGATCCATCTGGTACTTTCTCATACCTCTTGTTGTCAGCTGATCAATCCTCTGTATATTCTGATTTATTTGTATGTTGTCCACTCACACGACATTTCATCTCTGTATATTCAGAAACGTAATGTATACTCATTCTTGACGTATTTACCTGTATACACCATTGTTTTGTTTTCAATAAAATCTTTATTAAAAAAAAAAAAAAGAAAGCGCTCCACTCCCGGACCAGGCAGCGGCTCGGATCATGATCGGTGGCCAGTTTTTGATCCCCAATTTTCACCGTCGGGTGGTCTGGGCAGTGAGGGGGTAGTCCACTTACCCCTGGAGCAGTTTGGCAGCAAATGTAGCTTAACAGGGGCTGATGAGAGTAGGATCAATCAGGTGCTCTCTTAGTGTGCATCTGCCATCGCTGTCACTTCTGCCGTCACTTTTCTATGTTTCACTTTTCTATGTTTCTATGTTTCTCCTCTGAGGCACCTTTAACCACTTGGCCTCTGGAAGATTTACCCCTTCATGACCAGGCCATTTTTTCGTGATATGGCACTGCGTTACTTTAACTGACAATTGCATGATTATGTACCCAAATAAAATTTATATTTTCTCCTACAAATAGGGCTTTCTTTTGGTGGTATTTAAAACTTCTGCGGTTTTTATTTTTTGCGCTATAAACAAAAAACGACCTGCAATTTTGAAAAAAAAAAACCCACATTTTTTTACTCTCCAATAAATTTTTTTTTAAAAAATCGAATTTCTTCATAAATTTAGGCCAATATGTATTCTGCTACATATTTTTGGTAAAAAAAATCCCAATAAGTGTATATTGATTGGTTTGCACAAAATTTATAGCGTCTGAAAGCTGTGGGATATATTTATGGAATTATTATTTATTTTTATTAGTAATCAGAGACTTATAGCAGAACCGCGATATTCGGGACCCTAATTGACACTTTTGACAATTTTTTGGGACCAGTGACACTAATACAGTAATCTGTAATACAGTGCTAAAAATATGCACTGTCACTGTACTAATCACACTGGCAGGGAAGGGGTTAACATCAGGGGTGATCGAAGGGTTAAATGCGTTCCTAACATGTGCTTACTTGCTCTGTGGGAGGTGCTTTTACTATAGGAAGGCAAAGATTTGTGTTCTTGCTTTGCAGAAGTACAGGATAAAAGTCTAAACTACTGACATAGGAATGTCGCCGTTCTGGCTATGTCTAATGATCGGCGGGTACTGGACTGGTGGACATGGAGACCGAGGTTCCCGCAAATCAGCTCCCGGGGTGATTAGACACATGCGTGCCCCAGACCCGGAAGTGCAGGATCACATATTAGGTACATGATCCTGCACAGGAGAGCCGCCTTGCCACTGTATATGTATAGTATACCGTTGACAAGAGGTTAAATACTTTATAGCTTCCCTCTACTTTCAGGTAGAAACTGAAAATTGTACACCTCTTCAGTTTTTTATTTGTTTTTGATTGAGAAATATTCATTCAACATTCATTCGTGCAATTCAGTTGTGGGCTAATGTAATCTGTATGCTCAACAGTACATCACCAGTAATCCAAATTCTTTTTTTGCCTTTACATTTGAGTAGATACCCACCACAGTTGTTGAATGCTTCTTGGTCTTACACTAAATATAGGACTCACAAAAGAAAAAAAAAAACAACTTCAGTCCTATTGGTTCACATCCCATTCACCTTATGCCATTCTATTCCCCTATTGACCAGGACATGCTAACAAAATAAATATGAGTTTCCTGCATTTAATGACGATCCCCTGTGCCATACTCAAAGACACCCCGAATATGACAAGTTTTACAAAATTAGACCACTTATCAATTATTTTTCCCTCAAATAAATTAAACTCCAGACAAACATATTTGCATTGATGAGTCACTCATATATTTTCACACAGGCTAGGCATTGAACAGTATATTCCCAAAAAACATTACAGATACAGGGTGGATTTACATAAAATTTATGAAAGAGCCACAGGGTACCCATATAACTTCCATGTTTAGAAAGAGAAACATAGCCACTAGGAGCCCCCTGGATGCCCAACTTATATGGGTAGCATCGGAAAAATAGTGGGGGACCTTATATCATCCTTGTTCCATCAAGAATACCACCTCTATTTGGACCATTTCTCAATTTCATCTAAAACCACTCCTACAGTATAAAACTATCTACTTTGTATGGAAGTTCAAATATATGAAAAGGAAAAGATATATAAAACTCTAATGCAGCCAACTTCTTAACAAACATATTTTATTGTAAAATTATAAAGACACAAAACACAAGTTAAAAACATATTAAACACAAAATTCCACTCAAAATGATTCTTTCATTGAAAAAATATGTAAATATATCCTAAAATATAGATACAGTATATGTATATACTCACTCATAATAAACATGCTGAGTATAAACGGCAAGGATTTAATGATTATGTAGGAATAGTGGTGATACTCTCTCAAAGTAACTGTAGTCCCTTGAATGCTTATTTACATAGAATAATAGATCCAACTGTGAATAAAATAGCTGTAGAATGATGGATTAAAGATACACTAGGTTATCTATAAAGATATTATGATTATAGATCTTCCAGATCACATTCAGGGAGGACTCATTAATGGCTTTGTGAACTGTTAGAAAGATAGAAGAAAACATGGAATCACAGAAAGGGCTCTGAGCTGGCAGAATCTTCCAAGAATAGCAGTTGCATCCATAACTTGAAGCCAGAATGTTGGGGTGATACTGCGAATCTGTAGGCACTATATAGATGTTATCCAAGGATGTTGAGTACTCCAGATATGGAGGAAGTCTCAAGGCGGATTCAGCCTGTAATCTGTGAAGGATTGTCCACACATAGACCAAAAGAAATGAAAACATATAACAAACATAAACAAAAGTCTACTTTAATAAAGCGTCATGTTGTAAAGATTTAATTTCCAGGTGTAAAAGCAAAAATCTATCCACCACAGAGAGGTATAAGGAAAACCACTCTATATGTGACTGACATCTTACCAGTTTCATTGGTATCCCAACTTCCTCAGAAACTGGCAGAGAATTGTTATTGGCCAATTATTTTTAACTTGTTCATAAATGATATAAAGGTTAAAATGAATAGTTCAATCAGAGTGTTTGCTGATGATACAAAGATAAGCAGAGTGATAACTTCACAAGAGGATATATAAACTTTATAAGAAGATCGAATAGAGGAATGGAGAGCTGTATAACAAATGGGTTTTAATGTTGCAAAATGTAATGCTCTTGGGAGATAAAAATATGAATACAATTTACTCTCTGGGGTGGGAGGGGATCTCTGGGGGAATTAGAGATGGAAAAGGATCTGGGGGCCCTGGAAGTCAACAATGGCATGCAAGGTTTGGCCACATCTTGAGTATGCTGTCCAGTTTTAGTCATCGGTCCTCAGGAAGGATGACTTTGAACTGGAGAGGGTCCATAGAAGGGCAACAAAGCTAACAAGGTGGCTGTAGGATCTCAACTTATTCTCCCTGGAGAAGAGATGCTTAAGTATGGTACATGATCATACAAATATTTAAATGGAGAATTCTAGCACTGGGAGGAAACTATGTAACCTAAGGTCTCTAAAGAAGACACGCAGTCACACAATGAAATTGGACAAAAATAGGTTTAATCTTAAACTAAAAAAAACGAAAAAAAAAAAAAAAATATATATATATATATATACAGTATCTCACAAAAATGGGTACACCCCTAACATTCTTGTAAATATTTTATTATATCTTTTCACGTGACAACACTGAAGAAATTACAGTTTGCTACAATGTAAAGTAGTGAGTGTACAGCTTGTATAACAGTGTAAATTTGCTGTCCCCTTAAAATAACTCAACACACAGCCATTAACCACTTCCCAACCGCCATATGCAGAATGACGGCCGGGAAGTGGTTCAGTTATGCTGACTGGGCGTCATATGACATCCTCAGGATAACATGCCGGGGAGGCACGCATCGCGGCGATCAGTGGTGTGGGAGGTCAGTCTGACCCCCCACATTACCAATCTCGGTAAAGCGCTTCCATCTGAAGCACTTTACCATGTGATCAGCCGTGATCAATCACGGCTGGTCACAGTGTAACACAGGAAAGCCATTTATCGGCTTTTCCTGTACTCAGGTCTGCAGGCCTGAGTAGAGGAGAGCCAATCGGCTCCTCTCCTGACAGGGGGGGGTTGTGCTGATGGTTTATCAGTGCAGCCCCCCCTAGGATTGCCACACTAGACAACCAGGGAGCCTGCACCAGGACCACCAGCAATGTGCCCACCCAGGACCACCAGGGAGCCAACCAGGGACCACCAGGGAGCCAATCTGGACCACCAGGGAGACCACCCTAGACCACCAGTTAAGGGATACAGTGCCCAATATGGATGTCACTCAGTGCCACCTTCAGATGCTGCCCTAGACCACCAGGGAATGGACCCCTATCAGTGTATCTGCCCACCAGTGCCCCTATCAGTGCGTACCAATGCTCCTATGAGTGCATAACAGTGTCACATATCAGTGCCCACCAGTGCCACCTATCAGTGCCCAGTGCCGCCTATGAGTGCCAATCAGTGCCGTCTATGAGTGCCCATCAGTTCCGCTTATCAGTGTTCGTCAGTGCTGCATATCAGTGTCATCTCTCAGTGTCCATCAGTGCTGCTTATCAGAGCCGCCTAACAGTGCTCATCATTGCTGCATATAAGTGCCTCATCATCAGTGCAACCTCATCAGTGCCAATCAGTACTGCCTCATCAGTGCCCGTCAGTGTAGCCTCATCTGTGCCCATCATGTGTACTTATTTACAAATTTTTGTGAGAGAAACAGAAATTTTTTTTTTCAAAAGTGTTTTTTTATTAGTAGTGCAAAAAATAAAAACCGCAGGGGTGATCAAATACCACCAAAAGAAAGCTCTATTTGTGGGAACAAAATGATAACAATTTTGTTTGGGTAGAGCTTCGCATGACCGCGCAATTGTCATTCAAAGCGCAACAAAAGTGAGTACACCCCTAAGTAAAAATGTCCAAATTGGGCCCAAAGTGTCAATATTTTGTGTGGTCACCATTATTTTCCAGGGTCTAGCCGAGCTCTAAGATGGCCACATAGGAGAAGAGCTCCGTTGAGACACGGGAGAGGACGCCGCATCGGAGAGCCCTACCAGCCTCACAGCTATGCTCCCTGAGAGGGGAACACAGTGGGAACCCCCGGAGATGACAAAGAACAAAAAAAACCTGTTACAGCCTAGCAAACTGGACAGGTTCTTCTCAGCAGCGGCGCACGGGCTACAACAAAATGGCGCCGGAGCCTCCAGCACACACGCCGCCAACAGCAAGGCTGCAGACTCTTCCTCACATCAGGGAAGCAGAGGGAACCAAGACAAAGGCACAAAAGGAGCAGAGCACAGCAGCAGCTCCTCCGGGACCTCCACACCATCCACCAGGAGCCCAGCAAAACAAAAACCAAGGCTGGAACTGAGAAAAACTCAGCTTGAATCTGTGGGCATGGAGGTAAGCAGCGCACAAGAGCCTGACCATACACAGCGTAATCAGAAGCATCCGATCGCTAACTATCCAGCAACAAACCAACCCGTATCAGACACTGTCCTTAAGCAGATGCTGTTGTCTCTTGAGACTCCATACACTCAGACCTGAGAGCAGGGCTCCACAAATGTCAGTTAGAGGTACAGGCCATAGGAAACAGAGTGGACCATATAGAACAGAAAATGGATGAATATGCAACGACCTATAACACTCTCATTGACGCACATAACTAGAGTTGAGCGAACACCTGGAAGTTCGGGTTCTGCTGGTCCGTCCGAACTTCGGGACAAAGTCCGGGTCCGGGTCCGGACGGAACCCGAACGATCGCACGGAGGTGTAAGTGGAGGTAAAAACGAAAAAAATACAAAAATAAAAAAATTTTTATAAATGTCAATAAAGGGACAGGGGTAAAAAAACATCCCGTGAACGGGATGGGAATGGGGGTAAAATGAAGGAAAACGTCGGGAGACCCCGAAAGGTCCTGAAAGGATGTCGGTAAAAACACGGATTTTCAAGCCCAGGGGTAACTAAAGTTACCCCAAGCAACAGGCACGCTAGCAAGCCCAAGGCAGGCCTGGGCCTGGGCCTGAAACAGGGCTTCAAGCCTGCCTGGTCGTCTTGGGCTTGAAGGTCCACAAGCGAGTTGAG
>BLSH010426644.1:54071-67777 GCA_018402905.1 Glandirana rugosa
TATCCCTTTTATTTAATTTTAGTTCATTTTTTTGCCCTTCCCCCCACCTACACCTCATCCTCGGATCTCCAACTGATCCGGCACTGGCACCGTCACATCCACCTTCACCGCCACCATCTCCTCATCCTCCTCCATCGGACCATTGTAAAAAAAAAAACAGGCACATGGCCTGAGCTTGCCCTTTATGCCTTGGAGGTGCTGGCCTGCCCTGCAGCCAGTGTATTGTCGGAACGTGTGTTTAGCACGGCAGGGGGCGTTATCACAGACAAGCGGAGCCGTTTGTCCACATCCAATGTGGACAAGCTAACCTTTATTAAAATGAATCAGGCATGGATCCCACAAGACTTGTCTGTACCTTGTGCAGAATAAACATTTAGACCGGACTCACACAGCCATTCATATACTTCTTTTTTTGAATAGGCCTCAATACAAAAAAAAAAATGTTACCAGGCTACCTCCTCCTACTCCTCTACCACCGCCACTTCCACCTACACTGCCACGGTCACGGCCTAGTCAACCTCTAGGCTCCTACTCCACATCCACCCCCCTTCCCGTTTTTTTACTTGATTTTAATTTATTTTCCCTATCCCCATTTATTTGTAGGGCACTTGCCCTAGTTTGAAGATGATTTTAGAACAGTTATATGGCTTCGTTCGGACGGACCAGCAGAACCCGAACTTCCAGAGGTTCGCTCAACTCTAAACATAGACTACCTATAGAAGCTTTAAAAACCAAATACCCTCTCTCCCTATAAAACAACTAGCTAATCATGGTATGAACTATGTACATGATTTCCTACAAAACTCCAAACCGAAAACAATCGCACAGATAATTCTGGAATATAACCTTCCAAGGAAGCTGCACTTCTAATGTGTAAGAATTGCCGACTACCTAAAACGACACCCTACACCATCCATTAACATTCCATCAGCAGCTTGGCTGTTCTACAACTCAAACAACACAAAGATCAAAGGCATAACATTGTTTTACAACCTCATTCAAAGAAAAACCACATTTCAAAAAACCAAACATATCACTAAGTTGGAAAATGATCTACACTCCAAATTCACAGAAAACCAATAGCTAGCAGCCCTCAAAGACATACACAAAGCCACACACTGCGTGATTCACTGGGAAACGTCCCTCAAAATCAATAGATGGCACTACACTCCCAATAGACTTGCCAAACTATTCCCAAACTCATGTTGGAGAGGCTGCAGACACAACCTCATTCATACCTTTTGGGGATGTCCAAATCTCACAAATTTCTGGAACAGAACTTTTCAAATTATCTCCTCCTTGACAGGGATAATAACACATCTCAACCCAGAACTAGCTTTACTACACATAGGCATTGAAAAATCAGATGGTAAAGCTGCCAATTCCTCTTGGCAAAAAGCCTCCAGTTACTGGAAATTCTTGGGCTGTCTTGCATGAACTGCATGTTTGAGATCTCCCCAGACTGGCTCAATGATATTGAGTTCAGGAGACTGAGATGGCCATTCCAGACCCTTTCCTTTATTCTATTATAGCCAATGACAGGTCGATTTGGCCTTGTGTTTTGGATCATTGTCATGTTGGAATGTCCAAGTACATCCCATGCGCAGCTTTTTTTGATAACATACTGCATTCATCTTGCCATCAATTTTGACCAAATTTCCTGTGCCTTTGTAGCTCACACATCCCCAAAAAATCAGCGATCCACCTCCGTGTTTCACAGGCCTTGTTGACTCCTCTCCAAATGTAATGTTTATGGTTGTGGTCAAAAAGCTCAATTTTGGTCTCATCACTCCAAATGACTTTGTGCCAGAAGGTTTGAGGATTGTCTCTGTGCTGTTTGGCATATTGTAAGCGGGATACTTTGTGGCATTTGTGTAGTAATGCCTTTCTTCTGGCGACTCGACCATGCAGCCCATCTTTCTTCAAGTGCCTCCTTAGGCTACTTTCACACCGGAGCGTTTTACAGACGCTATTTAGCTAAAAATAGCGTCTGTAAAGCGACTCAAAAGTCCCCCCCATTCCACCCCAATGTGAAAGCCCTGAGTGCTTTCACACTGGGGCGGTGCGCTAGCAGGACGTTACAAAAAGTCCTGCAAGCAGCATCTTTGGGGCGGTGAGGGGAGCGGTAATATACCGCTTCTCTACTGCCCCGCCATTGAAATGAATGGCAAGTGCTGCCGAAGCGGCTGCACACCGCCTCGGTAGCGCTGAGCGCCGGCACTTTTAACCCCTTTTTAACTCCTTGTGGGGGGGTTAAAAGCGTGGCGCTCCCGCCCGCATAGCTGAGCCCTATCACATGTTTTTAGAGAGTCCTGTATTTCGCCTGAAGTTATTTGTGGGTTTTTATTTGCATCCCAAACAATTTTTCTGGCAGTTGTGGCTGAAATTTTAGTTGGTCTACTTGACTGTGGTTTGGTTTCAACAGAACCCCTCATTTTCCACTTCTTGATTAGGGTTTGAACACTGCTGATTGGCATTCTCCAAAACAAAGCTTTATTGAGTATATAATGACAATACAAGCATCAAAGTAACGAGGTAAATCAGAGAGGTTAATAAATAAGGAAGCGAGGATACAATCTCACGTTTACCTTACCCACCATTGTGATCCGTTTCAAGGGTAGAGTTACTAGTTTGTCTAGCCTAGTTGTTGGTAATCTGGGGTTAGGCTTTTTATACCAGGATAGCAGACTCTGAGGCCCTCGCGTCCAGCACGAGGGGGTGAGAGGATGGTGAGATAGTTATTTTGTATTAGTAAGTGGGGGCAAGAGGGTGGGGGGGAGATGGGGTCGAGGAGAGGGGGGGACAGGTGAAGAGAGCGTTCCCTAAGTATGTGCTGGGTGTTTCTGTGAAGAAGGAGTCTATGCGTTTTTTTAGCTGAGGGTGTTTTTGGAGACGATGAGGGGGAGTGGGCGTCTTTGCAGGGGTTGGCAGAGCCTCTTAGAGATGTGTAGTCTTGGGGTCTAATGTGTGATTGTTGTAGGTTGTGGGCAGTCGATGTGGGAGCGGGCAAGATTTAGTGCTGCGGGGCACTTAAAGTTTGTTTATATGTGTCCGAAGATTGGAAATGTGACCAGCAGGCCCATCTTTTTGTCTATACTTTCGGGGTGTTGCGGAAGATGGCAATGAGTTCCTCCATTTGTGCTAATTTGTCAATTTGTTTAAACCATTCAGCCAAGGATGGGGTTTTAGTAGTGCCCCAGAGCCTTGGTATGCAAAGCTTGGTGGCATTGATCATGGCCATCGCTAGGGATTTATGATAAGAGGGATCCGCATCCACTTTGTGATGTAAGAGGTATTGTCCAGGCAGGGCCGGCTCTACCACTAGGCGAAGTAGGCGGCCGGCTAGGGCGCACTGCCGCCTAGGGGCGCCTGGCCACTGTTGATCTGTCACTGGATGCTCTGCATTGATTCATGTAAAACCGGACACTGACTGAGATAATGAGATTGTATTATCACATGCCATTTGCAAATGTGTATAGAAATAGTGACTGATCTGCCAAATACCCCCCTCTGCCCCCACCCCTGTGAGGCTGTATTTGATGGGCACAGATGAAGCTGTATTTGATGGGTACAGGTGAAGCTGTATTGATTGGCGCTGGTGAAGCTCTATATGATGGGCACAGGTGAGGCTGTATTGATTGGCGCTGGTGAAGCTGTATTTGATGGGTGCTGGAGAGGCTGCAATTCATTGGTGCTGATCAGGCTGGGCAGGGAAAAGGGGGTGGAGCCAAGTGGGGCGGCAAAATGAGGTTTTGCCTAGGGTGTCAAAAATCCTTGCACCAGCCCTGTGTCCAGGTGTGAAGTCTAAGGAGCGTGTGGTTGTGGCGCAGACCTGATTATGGACTTGTTTCCAAAAGGAGTGAATGGTGGGGCACTCCCACCAGATATGTAGAAGAGAACCCTGGGCCTGGGAGCATTGCCAGCATGTATCCGGAATGTCTTTATTGTACTTGTGTAGTGTTGTTGGAGTGCGATACCAATGTGAGGCTAATTTGAAATAGTTTTCTTGAATGGAGACATTCAGGGATCCCTTATGGGTGTGATGAAATATAGTGGTCCAATCGTTCTCTGAGAGATTGATTTGGAGGGAGCATGCCCAGGTGTCATGAGTCCCACCTACATCTGGAGGGGTAGATTCCCAGAGCATGTTGTGTAGTAGGGAGGTAACATGTCTTAATGGTTTCCCGTCCATGCATAAGGAGTCAAATGGGGTTGGGTCGTTTGTCAAATTTTCCTGGGGTTTTAGGCTAGTGAACAGGTGTTGAATTTGTATGTAGCTGAAGGGGTCCAAATGTTTGGTCTCCAAGAGTGTGTTAATGTGGTCACGGTCTCGTAGGGTCCCATTTTCCATGGGGTGATGCAAGCGTAGGGCCATTGGTGGTTGGTGTCTCGATAGAGGGTGGGATTTATGTCCAGGGGGGAAAATTGGGTTTTGAAGGAGGGGAGTCAGGGGGCCAGGGTTGGCCGAGATCTTAAAGTTTTGGTTTGCTTTACCGAAGGCGAGGATTGTTGGGCCTATTGTGGGGTGTGACATGAGTTTGGGGGGCCGGTGGTTCTTTCTCAACCACGGAGTTTGAGAAGTGGGGGTGTGAGAGAAGGAATGTTCTAGCGCTATCCAATCCTTAGTTTGGTGGTGTAAATGCCAGTCAAGAATTCTTTGCCACGTAATATAACTGTATGTCAGATAGGCCGATGCCCCCTTTGAGTTTAGGTTTTGTTAGTTGGAAGAAGTTTATTCTTGGGGTTTTGTGGTTCCATAGGAAGTTTCTGAACATTTTCTTGACAGAGTCAAAAAAGGCTTTGGGTAAAAGGATGGGGATTGTCTGTAGGAGGTAGAGGAAGTGGGGCAGAACATTCATTTTGATGATTGCTGACCTGCTAAACCAGGAAAAGTTAGCTTTGTTCCATCGTTTCAGGTCAGTGGCTATGGCTTTAAGTGCGGGAGGGAAGTTAAGGTTGTAGAGGTTGGAGAGAGTCTTAGGGACTTGGATGCATAAGTATGTTATAGCCTCTGAGTTCCATTTAAAGGCGAATGTGCGTTTGCATTGAGCGAGTTGGTTGTCAGGTAGGGAGATATTTAGTGCTTGTGAATTATTGGAATTCATTTTGAAATGAGAGATATAGTGGAAGAATTCGAGGTCCAAAAGGAGATTGGGTATAGAGATAAGGGGTTGGGAGAGGAATAGGAGGATGTCGTCTGCGTAGGCGGCTATTTTATATTGTTTTTTCTGGGTGTCGATTCCGTGGATATTTATATTGGCTCTGATCATGTTTAGGAAGGGCTCTAGTGTGAGGACAAAAAGTAGGTGGGAAAGGGGGCAGCCTTGGCATGTACCGTTATGGATGGGGAAGGCGTCCGACAGGGTGCCGTTAGCGCGGACCTGGGCCTTGGGATTTGAGTATAGTGACATTATACTGTTTATCAGTCTTTCTCCTAGGCCTAATTTATTGAGGACCATGTTGAGGTAATCCCAGGCCACCCTGTCGAACGCCTTCTCAGCATCTAGAGAGAGGAAGGTGTCATGTCCCTCCTGTGTATTTCCATAGGTTCTTCTTGGTGATGTGGTGGGGGATTGGGGTCCAGTAGCCAGTTATCGATGGCCACCCGTGGTATCCCTAATGTATCGCAGAACTCGGGGATGTCTTCTGGGTGTCTGAGGTAGCCGATTTTGGCTCCAGTGCCTGCTTGCAAGCAGAAGGGGAACTTCCATCTGTAAGGGAGGTTGTGATCTCTGAGGGCGTCCAGTAGGGGTCTCAGTGCTCTGCGTTTAGTTAATGTTATGGGGGAAAGATCTTGAAATAATTTTATCTCATTGCCTTGGTGTATAATGCGGCCTCGGAGTCTGGCCTGTCTCATTATGTCCTCTTTTAATCAGAAATCAACCAGGCATCCAATTATGTCTCTGGGGGGGGTCAGCTTCCCTTCCCCTTGGGCGTAAGGCACGGTGGATACGTTCAAATTTGACTGCTGTTTCTGGGGGTCTGCCCAGCAGGTCATTAAAGATGGAGGTTGCTGCTTGTGTGATTTGATCACTATCAATTGTCTCTGGTAGCCCTCTGATTCTGACATTATGTCTGCGGAATCTATTCTCCAGGTCCTCAATGCTTCTGTGCATATCCCTTAGGTGTAGTGTTTGTCCTCCATGTCATCCATGCGGTTTGCTATGGCTTGCATGTCTAACCTTAAACAGACAGAGTGGATTTGATGTCTGCTGCTATTCCCCTGAGATGATCCATGCAGATAGCCTGTTGTGGTGGGGCTGCTGCATTGCCGTTGTGTGAGCCCGGCCGCTGTGTGTGGGAGCTGCTCTGACTCACCTCTACTCCCTGGCTTGAGGCCTGCGGCAGTGCTTCCTTCCTGGAGCGGGATCTGGATCGGAACATCGCCAGGACGTTCGCACTTAGCTGCGTGTCGGGCTCCCTGGACGATCTGGAGCGGGCAGGGTCTGATTTCCCCATCTCTGATCCACTGAAAGAGGCGTTGTCGGTCCGGGAGAGCTTCGTGGACGGCTGTAGAGTGGCGGAGCTCGAGGTCTATGCGGCCATCTTCGACGGAGTCCAAGGCACACCCCGCTGATTGGCATTCTCAATTCCTTGAATATATTTTTATATCCCTTTCCTGTTTTATACAGTTCAACTACCTTTTCCTGCAGATCCTTTGACAATTCTTTTGCTTTCCCCATGAATCAGAATCCAGTAACGTCAGTGCAGCACTGGATGAAAGATGCAAGGGTCTGTCAGGAGTCCAGAAACTCATTGATCACAGTGAATAGATGGTTGTTAAGCAGTGGGTCTGGAAGCCGGCTGCGGCGTCCTTCATATTGGATGAATCAACCCCGCTGACAATTGAATGAAAAAAAAAACACTACCAGCAATAGAAAAATGTTAAAAAAAGACATGGGACCCCCCCCAAAATCCATACCAAAATCCCTTAGTTCTGGTATGAATTTTGAAGGGAACCCTCAAGCCATAATAAAAAAAATGGTGTGGGGTCCCCCCAAAATCCATACCAGATCCTTATCCGAACATGCAGCTTGGTAGGCCAGGCTGGGGGGGGTGAGTGAGCGCCCCCTTCTGAACTATACCAGGCCACATTCCCACATGCCCTCAACATGGGGGGTGCTTTGGGGTAGGGGGAGATTTCCCCCCCCACACCCCAAAGCACCTTGTCCCCAAGTTTGTGGCATATGGTTATGGGGGCCTGCAGGCAGAGGGCTAATCAGAATCCCCAGATCCCGCCTCCCCATGTGAATGAGTATGAGGTACATTGTACACCTACCCAATCACCAAAAAAAGTGTCAAAAAGAAATAAAAACAAATGATACAGTGTCCCCTGATATAAATTCATTATCAGTTACGAGGCCTGCCACCACCGCCGGGCCTGGAGTATTTTTTTTTAAAAAGCACTGCCCGTGATGAAGGCTAACACCTTCTGCAGACTCTGCTGATTGACAGTTCTTATATAGGTAAGGGGTGGGGCCACCTGGCAACATCACCTGATGGCACCACCCCCTTATGATGTCACAAACCCAACCTGCAGCGGTCAGTGATGTCACATGGGGTGGTGCCACCAGGTGACATCGTCAAGTGGCCCCCCTTATCTATATAAGAACTGTCAAACAGAAGAGCCCTCAGTCAACAGTTATCCTTCATTGTGGGTGGAGCTTTTTTCTTTTTTGGGTCCGTCATCGGTGGCTTCGGCGTCATGATTGACAATGGATCTACATGAGGGGACATTTTTAATGAAGGAATTGTAAATAAACTGTGTGTGTGTGTTTTTATTTTTTTTTTTACATTTTTTTGGGGAATGGGTAGGGGTACTATGTATACCATACTCTTTCACATGGGGGGGGGGGGCAGGATCTGGGTGCCCCTTGTTAAAGGGGGCTTCCAGATTCTGATTTCCCCCCTGCCCGCAGAACTCCACAACCACAGCCCAGGGAGGGTTGTCGGGAAGAGGCCCTTGTACCCATCAACATGGGGAAAAGGTGCTTTAGGGTGGGAGGGCAGAGCCCCCTTGCCCCAAAGCACCCCCCCATTTTGAGGGCACGTGGCCTGGTATGGTTCAGGAGGGGGGCGCTTGCCCCCCCTTTTCTGACCTGCCAGACTGCATGCTCAGGTAAGGGTCTGGTACGGATTTTGAGGGTGACCACACACTGTTTTTTTTTTATTATTCAATAAACTTTTATTGAGAAAAAATTTTCATAACATATTCATGTTAATCAACCATGGTACATGCATAGTTGCCAGTACAGGGTTAGCATTTTGTTCAAACATGTAAAATTCAGTGTGTAAAGAACAAGGTAAATCCAATATAAAAATGGTTGCAGATTACAGTACAGAAATATGTAGATAAACAGGGGATATTATGATGGACTTAGGTCTTGGGTCAGGAGGCCAGCGACCCTACTTCATTTCGGTGTTACGTGGGCTGTTATTTTGTAGGGTTGGGGAAGGGGAATTGAGCCCACTATCGATACCCCTGTTAGGTACTTGCTGTGTCGAGAAATTGAGGTAGAACCTGGGGGTCGCTGGCTTCCGCAACATCTGACTGCTCCATTTATTTTATAGCTTAATTAGGTAATGCTGATACCATGTCAAAGGGTGTGATGCTAGGTAGTGTACCAGTTGGACTTTCTAGGGGCTCATCTTGTGGTAGTATTTGTTTCATGTGCATTGTGCAGACCTAACTCGTGTATTAGGTGGGGTAGAAGGTTGGTGCGTTATGATCCGAGTATCGAAACACAATCCAAGGGGTCCAAAGCCTATGAAACTTTTCTGAAGCCTCATTGGCAATGGCAGCAGTTTCTTCTAGGCTGTAGATCAAATCAGTTTTGCGAAGCCATTCCTTTAATGTGGGAGTATGTGTTGATTTCCAATATCTTGGAATGAGTAGTTGTGCCGCATTAAGCAAATGTCTGGTAAGGGATTGTTTGTATCTTTTTAATGGACCTGAAGTGATGTGGAGTAGGCAGCATGAAGGTGTTAAAGTTATGTTAGTGTCGGTGATGAGTTTGATTGTGGATTTTATAGTGTCCCAATAGGAAGTAATGGCAGGACATTCCCACCAGATGTGGATCAGTGATCCCCTGGCCTGGTTGCATCGCCAGCAGATATCTGAGGCTGCGGGGAACCATTTTCGAAGCTTGGTAGGAGTCGCATACCAGTGAGTTAGTAGCTTGTAGGACATTTCTTGCAACCTAGTACTGATTGAGCATTTGTGGGCAAAAATGTTAGCCCTCATCCATTGATCGTCAGTGTATTTGGTTTGTAGGGATTGTTCCCAGTAGAGTTGGGCCTTGGAGGGCTCTGTCTCATCTGCTTCTGATAACCACTTGCATAATAAGGAAGTGGTTTTGTTAATGGGCTCCCCTGCTAGGCAAATAGTTTTGAATGAAGAGAGGGGCCTATGGAGCTTGTTTTTGTCTAGGAATGAAAGAAAGTTGTGCATTTGTCTATAGGTCCAGAAGGGTAGGCGGTCTTGTAGGTTCAGTTGAGTGGTGATAGCTTCCCAAGAAAGGATTTTGTTGTCCTTTATGCAGTGGAAGGACAAAAGGGGGGTCATCTGGTCTTTTGGTGGAATGCACCCCTTAGCTAGACCAGGTGGGAAATCGGGGTTTGAGGCAATGGGTGTTAAAGGGCTCGGTGAGGAGATTTGCAGTTCTTTGGTTACTGTATGGAAAACAGACAGGGTTGCCCCCCCTATTGGGTTTGATTTAATCTCAACAGGGAGGTTATTCCATTGGGTCCATGGGAGGAATCTTATTGAAAGTGGTGAAAGTGCATTTTCTAGGGCCACCCATTCCTTGTTATTGCCGTGGCTGCTCCAATCCACTATCCGGGTCAGGTGTGAGGCGCAGTAGTATAATTTTAAATTGGGTAATCCTATACCTTCTTGGGTTTTTGGTCAGGTGAGCGTCTCAAGACTGATTCGTGGTTTAGCATCTGCCCATAGGAATTTACAGAGGGTGTCGTTAAATTGTTTAAAGATGTGTGTAGGGAGTTTGATGGGGAGGGTATGGAAGTAGTACAGAATTTTAGGGAGAATATTCATTTTAATTATAGCAGCCCTCCCGAACCAGGAGAATGGCTGTTGGTGCCATTTTTTGAGATCCTTTTGAATTTTGTCCAATAGAGTTTTGAAATTTGCAAAGTAAATGTTGGTGATTTGGGGGGGTGCATTGTAAACCTAGGTATTTGAGAGCTGTTGTTTGCCACTTGAAGGTGCAGGAGTCTTGGGTCTCTGTTGCGGAGTTGTGGGGAAGTGTAAGGTTTAAGGCCTCTGATTTAGTGCAGTTAATCCTGAAATTTGATATGTAGCCAAAGAAACCCAAGGCTTTAATTAAGTTGGGGATTGAGGTGCGGAGTTTGGAAAGGAAAAAAAGCAGATCATCAGCGTAGGCCGCAATTTTGTGTGTAGTTGAATTCAACTTGAAACCGTTGATGTCAGGGTTCTGTTTGATCTGTCTGATCAGGGGCTCTAGGGTTAATATGAATAATAGCAGAGATAGGGGACAGCCCTGTCTTGTGCCATTGTTTATATATACTATGTCGGACAAGGTATTGTTCACCTTAAGTTTTGCTTGCAGTTTTTGGTAGAGTGAGATTATCCAGGTCATCATATGGGGTTTCAGGCCAATGTAATTGCATGTTTCAAATAGGTAGTCCCAGGCGACCCTGTTGAAGGCCTTCTCCGCGTCAGTAGACAAGAGAAGGCCTTCGATTCCCGCCTTGCGTGCTCCATATATCAGATTAAGGGCTTTTGTTACGTTGTCTCGAGCGTCTTGACCTGGTACAAATCCCACTTGCTCAGGGCTTATAATATTCTGCAAATATACTCTGAGTCAGTTTGCGATGATCTTGGCCAGGATTTTGGTATCAGTATTAAGGAGGGAAATTGGTCTGAAATTAGAACAAACTGTGTGATCTTTGTCAGGTTTGGGGATCAGGGCTGCATGGGCTAAGGTGAAGGTTTCTGGTATTTTTTGCGGTTGTTGAAGGTGGTTAAGAGCTTGAAGGAGGAGGGTTTTCAAAAGGTCTGAGAATGACTTATAATAGAAAGCCGTAAAGCCATCATGCCCGGACTTTTCCCTGGTCTTAGATTTAGATTTTTGATGACAGATGTGAGTGGGTTTTGGGAGTGGTAGGATATTATAAATTTTAGTATAATAGTCATGGAAAATTGCAGCTATTTGATCCGTTCTTTGTAATGTGTCACCATGCTTATTTCTGATAGATGTGATGTTGGTTGGATGTTCAGAGGCTCTGAGCGCTCTGGCCAGGAACTTGCCACTCTTGTCTCTATGTTCCTGGTAAAAACCCTTTCTACGAAATAAAATATGAGTTGCTTTGAGGTTTAGCAACGTAAGCAGTTGCTCCTTTGTTTCTGCAAGTTCAGTGGCTACTCGTTCTGCCTGAGATTTTTTTTTTTCTCAATAAATTTTTATTGAAGATTTTACATACATGTCAAGAATTTTCATAAATCTTAGAATTACAGAGGTAAACAAACTTGACAAAAGATTGGACGAACATCATAAGTAAATATGTGAAATCCTCAGTTTAGATGAGGGAGTACATAACTTGTAATCAAGGAGGGAATAAGCAAAACAATCACACTTACTTATTCTAGAAGAACGGATTGAAACAGAATGTAATCTTTAAAGTAAATCTGAAGTATCTAATGTTGAGTACTATAGAAGTGTTACCGAAGTCTTCGATTTGTGGAGGAGGGGAACGACACTCCAGGACTTTCATCCTTCCCGGGGGATTCTAGTCCGGACGTCCTTCCCCAACCCCCCAACAGTGAGCTCCCTCCGAAGGACCCCCAGAGAAAGGCTGTCCCCCCCCCCGGCACCCACATGGGGACTCCCTGTGCCTAAAGGGGGAGGCCCATCTCTCCGGCGCCTACAACCAGGCTGCAGGCTGACCTTGGACTAAAGGAGGGATTAAAAGAGAACATTTTATATCTAACACAAACTATAATGTCAACCACCATTTTCTTATTTTAGGAGGAATACATAACCTTCTGAGTCGCCACTAGTGAGGGAAAACAGGGAGTACCATGATGTCCGGAGTAGAGGAAGAGAATGGAAGGGAGAGTAGGAGAGGAGAGAGGGAGAAGCAGAATAGCAGGGGAGAAGAGAAGTGAGGGGGTGGCTGTTGCTTCGAACCTAGCTCGGGGGGACTACTAGTTGGGAGGCTAGGGGATAATAGGGACTCCCACAAAGTTTGCCCAAGGTTCCCAGATTGAGACAAATTTATTAAAGTTATCCTGAAGAATGCTAGCCAACTTTTCCTGTATCATAAGCCATGAGATTTTCTTAATAGCTGCTATCAGGGGGACCCTATCTTGCTTCCAGGCTCTTGCTATTGTGATTTTAGCTCCTAATAGGATAAAGTGGATAAGTTTTCTGTTGGCTCTGGTAGCGTCAAGGATGAGATCGTTTAGGAGGGCGATGGTAGGGGATCTTGGAAGTTTGAGGCCTGTGACCTTGTGAATTATGCGAAAGATTTTTGTCCAAAATGGTCTAATTCTGGGGCATTCCCACCATATATGGGCTAGGGTGCCTTGGAGTTTACAACCCCTGAAGCAAGAGGGATCGTGATTTGGTGCAAATTTATGTATCCTGACTGGGGTTAGGTACCATCTCATCATGATTTTCCGACTAGCTTCTGCTATATTGGTGTTGAGGATGTTCTTGAAGGATCTAGAGCAGGCCGAATGCCACTTGTCTAGGTCCCATTCAAATTGAAGGTCCCCCTCCCATTTAGTCATATAAGCGGCTTTGTTATTCGATAGAATGAGGGCTTCGTAAATGATTGAGATACCTCCCTTCTGTAACGATGGCTGACCACACCACTGTTCATAGGTTGTAATGGAAGGTGGAAGAGGTTTTTCTTTCCATAGTTTATGGAGGAAGTTCGATATTTGGTAAAATCTAAAGGTTTCTGTGTCAGGAAGTTCCAAAACCTCAACGCAGTGTCTGTGAGTTAGTGGACCTCTAGATGTGAGAAAGTGACCTACCCGATATAGACCTTTATCAAGCCACCACTGAAAAGCGTTGATGTTTAGTCCCGGGGGGAACTCTGGATTGTTAAAGAGATGAGCTAAAGGTTTGATCGGAGAGATCAAAGACGGATTCCGTTTAATCTAGTCCCACAAAACTAGTTCATTGGATAAGGTGGGGGCTAAAATGGGGGGTCTATCCTTGGGCTTGCACCATAGGAGAAAATCCAAGGTGTGCTTAGGGGTTGCCTCCCTCTCAATCCGTAGCCAGTCTTGCTTTTCCTGTCTAGAGTAAACGGAAGAAATTTGAGCTAGTCTAGCCGCCTGATAATATTTTTCTAGATTTGGGAGACCCACACCCCCCCGGGGGGTAAAATCGGGGGTGGAATAGGTTACTTGATCAAAACACCCTGATCTAATTTGCCTTAGGCAGAAACTAGAGAGGCTAGTTTGGAAATCGAGTAGAGAAATTGTTAGGTCTCAAGGGGGGCCCTGATTTGTAGTTGCGAAAAGTCACCACCGAACTATTTCCAGATATAGCCCATCCAGTGAAAGAGTGTAGATCTCCAGGTGATTGAGTGTCTGTGACGCAACTCCAAAACCTTGAAGGACTGTGTCTTTGGAAATCTAAAATGGTTTATAGCTTGAAGGAGGTATTTGATACCTTTCTTTTTGGAGAAGGTGGAAGGTAATGTTGGAT
>BLSH010426644.1:69152-95388 GCA_018402905.1 Glandirana rugosa
AAGTTCGATATTTGGTAAAATCTAAAGGTTTCTGTGTCAGGAAGTTCCAAAACCTCAACGCAGTGTCTGTGAGTTAGTGGACCTCTAGATGTGAGAAAGTGACCTACCCGATATAGACCTTTATCAAGCCACCACTGAAAAGCGTTGATGTTTAGTCCCGGGGGGAACTCTGGATTGTTAAAGAGATGAGCTAAAGGTTTGATCGGAGAGATCAAAGACGGATTCCGTTTAATCTAGTCCCACAAAACTAGTTCATTGGATAAGGTGGGGGCTAAAATGGGGGGTCTATCCTTGGGCTTGCACCATAGGAGAAAATCCAAGGTGTGCTTAGGGGTTGCCTCCCTCTCAATCCGTAGCCAGTCTTGCTTTTCCTGTCTAGAGTAAACGGAAGAAATTTGAGCTAGTCTAGCCGCCTGATAATATTTTTCTAGATTTGGGAGACCCACACCCCCCCCCCTTCGCCTACTTAAAAATAGGGTTTGTTGAGGGATCCTATATCCCGTGTTACCCCAGATGAATTTGAGGATTTTGCCCTGGAAAGAGGTTAGATGCTCCTTACGGACAGGGACGGGTAACGATCGAAAGAGGTAAAGCAGTCTGGGGAGCAACGTCATTTTGACTGAGTTGATTCTACCCATCCATGAGATGTTTTGCTTTGACCAGGAAGTGAGGCCTGCCTCAAGTTTGCGGAATAAAGGTGGATAGTTGGACTTATAAAGGGTTTCGTATCTAGCTGTCAAGTTAATTCCTAAGTAGGTGATTGCGGAATCACTCCATTTGAATTTGAAATTGGATTTAAGTTTGGAGACAATCTCCTGAGTTAATGAAATATTAAGCGCTTGGGATTTGGAGTAATTGACCCGGAGCCCTGAGACCGTGGAAAACTGATTAAGGAGCTGACAGAGCGAGGGGAGCGTGGTTTGAGGAGAGGTTATAAAAACTAGCAAATCATCCGCGAATAGCCCGCATTTGTGTTCCTGACTCTTACAAGATACTCCTTTGATGTCTGGGTTATTTCTTATGGCTGTGGCTAGGGTTTCTATCGCAATAGCGAAGAGTAGTGGGGAGAGCGGGCAGCCTTGCCTCGTGCCAGTCTTAATTGAAAAGGGGTTAGAATAGAAGCCTTGTATCTTGATCATAGCCTGTGGGCAAGAGTAAAGGGCTCCAATCAGTCCCCGGAATCTGTCACCAAAACCCCATAGCTTCAGAACGGAGAATAGGTATGGCCATGAGATGGAGTCAAATGCTTTACGTAAGTCTAGAGAGAGAAGCATTCCCTTTTGGATTGTGCCCCCTGGCCAATTGGATTGGAGAATGGAAACTATATTAATTGCCCTTCTAATCTGGTCTGGGCCCTGCCGGGTCGGAATAAAACCTACCTGATCTTTGTTAATGTAATGATTTATGAACATAGCCAGTCTATTTGCCATGATCTTGGTTAGGATTTTAAGGTCATTATTAATAAGGGATATAGGACGATAATTGTCTACATCCTCTTGATTTTTCTCTGGTTTAGGGATCACCGTAATGTACGCCGTGTTCAAATGTTTCTCAACAGGGTCCCCCTTCATTATAGAGTTGAAAAATCGTAACATATGTGGGACCAAGGTTTTGGAGAAAGTTTTATAATATGGACCTGAGAATCCATCTGGACCCGGGGCCGAACCAGGTTTGAGGCTTTTTATGACCTCTATCACTTCCTCCTCCGAAACTGGTTTATCCATTAGGGTTTTATGTTTGGCAGAGAGGGAAGGGAGGGTGACCCCTTCTAGAAATCTATGAATTTTGTCAGCGTTATCGTCAGTCCCTGGTCTGTACAGATCCTCATAGTACTTTTGGAACGCCCCTAATACCTTATTTGGATTAGAAGAGGGGGGATTACCATTAGTCCTAATTTTTGGAAAAGTGAGGTTTCTGGTCCTGGGAGAAAGCTTCCCAGCTAGAAGCGAGCTCATTTTATTATCATGGATATAAAATTTATTTTTGGACCATCGAATGGCCTTTTCTGCCCTGGTTGTTAGTGCCAAATTCAGTTCTAACTTAGCTTTATTCAATTTGTCTAGCAGGAGTCCTGAAGGGTTAGACTTATGTTCTGCTGAAAGTGCCTTATAGGAATCCTCCAGTTTTGAGATGACCAGACCTCTTTCCCGTTTTATTCTAGAAGCTATTTGAATCAATTTCCCTCTTGAGAAGGATTTGTGCGCGGCCCAGATAGTTTCGGCTGAGGAAGTGTCCGTTACGTTCAAGGCGAAAAATTCCTGGAGGCTTTTGTCTATTTCACTATTTATGATAGGGTTCGAGAGTAGAGATTTATTGAGTCTCCAATGCGATTTTGGGAAGAATTTAGATTTGAGTAGAATTTGCATCGTTACTAGAGAGTGGTCAGAGAGGGCCGTATTGAAGATGTGGGCATCTGTAATGGAAGGAAGTGAGTAATGCGGTGTGAGTAACTGATCAATCCTTGAATATGAGTTATGGGGGCTGGAAAAATGCGTAAAATCCCTCTTAGTGGGGTGTTTGTCCCTCCAGACGTCCACTAAATTGTAAGTGTGAAGGAGCTTGGCTATTCTGAGGCTTTCTCTGGAAGGGTGTAGCAGTTGGTTACCATGGGTCTACATTTGTCCAGGGATTGGTCAAAAGCTACATTTGAATCTCCCCCAATAATAATATTGCCTTCAAGCAATGGGAAGAGGGCTTCTAACATTTTCTTAAAGAAATTATATTGGCCTTTATTTGGGGCATAATAAGAGATGAGAGAGATCTTTTGTTCGTCTAGTGTGCCTTTTACTAAAATGAATCTGCCCCCTGGATCCTTCATTTCGGAAGTGCATTTAAAATTGCATCTTTTAGAGAGGAGGATCACTACTCCTTTCGTTTTTGATTCGCCACTAGCCAGAAAAAATTGGGGAAAGTGTGAGTGGAAAAATTTGGGATTATAACTGGAGGGGAAGTGGGTCTCCTGAAGCAATATTATATCCAATTTCAGAGATTTAAAGTGATCTCCAATTTTTTTCCGTTTAATGGGGGAATTAAGACCTTGAACATTGTGGGTTGCGACTTTCAAAGGGCCTCTAGGAGGGTCAGCCATCGTTAACAGAGTGACTAGGGTGTGCTAAGAATATAAAACTCACCTGAGAATGATGGTACCCATGATCCCAGTAGCCTTGCGTGATCTTGTAATCTGTCATTGCAACAGTCACCCTGGAGATGGGGAAAAGAAGAGAGAAAAGAAAGGAGAAGGGGAAAAGAATTGAACATAATGCAAACTTAAATTAGCAGACCAGTTGAGAATGCGGAGGGGCCCTGAAAAGAGCCATTTTCTCCTACAAAGGGGATAGTGACCAAGGGGGGAGAAAACATAGAGCCCCTTGGGTACCCTTTGAGACAAAACGTAACGTTTGGCTGTAAAAACCAGACTTCCCATCTCCAGTCTGTCAATAATGGACAGGAGGAGAGGGGCAGAGGAGCAAGGGGGCCATTGTCCGCCCAGAGGCCCACCAAATAAAAACTTAAAGAACATAAACAAAGACCAAACCTTAAACTTGTGTATGACAAAAATCAAAATTGTCTTCCTCTCCCTCCCATGGGCTAAGGAGGTAAGGAAGCCAATCAACTAGTAAAGAGTCCGAGGACTAAACTGAGTTTGTGAATTCCTCCAGGAGAGGGAGGAATATTAGTAGTTCTTAGAAAAAAGACCTTTAAAGGGATCCTTCCCCTCTTTAATGAGGAGGTGTGGTTGTATCTCCTGGGAGGGGGGAACCCTTTTGAGGTTCTGTCCTTAAGGCTTATAGAAATTGGGAAAAGGGAATAAAATAAGGCTTCAATCGGTGCATCCCTCCACCGTCTTAAGTAATAGAACGCTGAGATAGGACCAAGCGAAAAACCAGCGGGATTTGGGAGAGAGTGCCAGATGAAATCTTTACAAAAATGTCCGTGAGCAGGAAAACAATTCAAGAACCGGTAAACTAACCCCAGTCCAAAGGCCCCTACTCCTCTCAATAGAGTCAGTTAGGCCATGAGGAGCGAGAGTTCAGTTGAGAGGATGGGGGCTGAGAAGGAAACCCTATGCCTTGTGAGGAGGGTAAGTTGAGCGATTCTAGGAGGTGCAGATTCCCAAGCCCCCTCAAGGAGGACCGTAATCTCTAGCCCTCTTTGGCTTAGCTTTTTTCCAAAGAGGTGTTCTGGGACTTGTTGGAGTTTGCCTCTTTGACGAGCTAGAGGTGTTGGAGGTATCCATATGTGATTCTTGTGCGATCAGGCCTAGATGCAGGAATAGTTTCTCCCCTTCATGAAGGGAGGAGAAGGCGTATTCCCTACCTTTGAGGGAGAATTTGACGGCAAATGGGAAGGCCCATTTATATTTGATCTCCTTTTCCACCAGGACTGCTAGAAGGGGTTTGAGGGCCCTTCGCTTTTGAATGGTCGAGGGGGCGAGGTCAGCAAAGATCTGGACCTGGTGCCCTTTGCAAAGGATCTTGTCGGTGGTTCGAGATTGTTTCATAATCCCTTCTTTTATGGCATAGAAGTGCGGTTTGACTATTACATCCCTCGGGAACCCGTCCTTCCGAGGGGGGCCCAAGGCCCTGTGAGCTCTTCCAGTTCCGTACGGTGTTTAGGTGTATCCGGTAGCAAGGTGGAGATTAGATTATGGATTACTTCTGAGATATCCCTAATCTCTTCCGGTAGGCCCCTCACCCTAAAATTATATCTTCTGGATCTGTTTTCCAGGTCGTCAAATCTAGAGAGGGCCGTGTCTAGTTGGTCTTGTAAGGAGCTGAGGAGGTCTGAATTCTGATTTGAAGTTGCTGCAGTGGCTTCCAGCTTGTTCTCAATCGCTTCAATCCTATTTCCCAACATTTGGAAGTCTGATTTAATCTCTCCTGTTATGGTGGCAATCGTGTTAGCTAGTCCCCGTTCGAGGAGAGCAGAAAATTTATGGTAGAGACCTTCCACTTGTAAGGATAGGTCTTGGTTGGGTAGGATCGGAGAAGCTGGTAGGGGGGAATTTGGGTCCAACTGTGGTGATGTCATTTCCCCCTGGAACCTTCCCAATAAAAACTTGGTGGAAGAGAGTGAGGGGGTGGTGGGTAAGGGCTGACCTCCCTTCAGTGCCGGAGTGTAAGTCAGAATAGCTGGGGACAACACAGGTCTTGGATCAGAATAACCCGATGATCCTGGCGTCCCAGGGAGGGGTCCTTCTGTATAAGGGCTGTCACAGCCTCCTGAAGCCATCCCTGGGGCCCCAGAAGCCCCTGAGTTCCCTTGAGGGGTTGCTGAGGCAAACAATTGACTAAGGTCCTTTTTGGCCGTGGGCCCAGACATGAAAGAAGAAAATAGTCTAGTCGGTTGGAGATAGTGGGCTTTTTCAAAGTTGCTGGGATTAATAAAATGTGAACTCAGTGTTACACCTGTGTTGCTGGAGGTTTAATCAGGCCTAGAGAAAAATGGGTCTTGCTGAAGGTGTATGGAGTGTACAGGTGAACTTCCAGTTCTCTTTGTAGAAGGATGACTTACTAGGGATCCTCTCCCAGGAGCTAAACAGTTGCACAATAATCGAGAGGGTAGACTGGGGAGTATTTAGAGACACAAGAGGTTTAAGACATCAGTCTATAGGCCTATGCGGCGGCCATCTTGGTACACCCGAGCGGGAGTCTACCATCTATTTTGAAGTATTTGGGCATGAAGATTTTGCCCTTAACACCTTCCTGTACTGTCCGCTTACTTAGAAGAGTAGCTTGGGCCTGATGAGGGGCTTTGAAACTATTACCTCCAGCTTAGATGGTCCGGGACTATTGGTAGGCCGCGGCCATCTTGGTGCACCCGCCAGGTATGCTTAGGCTCCGGGTCCTCATCGATGCCGCCTCCTCCGCGTTTGTTATGAAGCCCTAGTATAGCGGGGGGGTAGCGGGGGCTAGGGGCTGTTTGTTGACCGAAGGGTGGCCTCTGCTCGGGCTGGTTGAGAGGGTCCTGGGCGGACAATGGTGCGGAGCTCTGTGCTATGCGACCATCCCGGAGCTCCCGCACATGCGCACTCCTGCCTGAGATTTTTTATGTTGTGCTTCTAGGGTGGCAATTTTCTGGGTCAGAGAGGACAGGGTCTTGCCGTTTTTTATTTTTTTATATGAGTCTAATCTTATGAGTTCCACACGTATAACACATTTGTGTGCTTCCCAAATTGTGATCGGGGTCATGTCATCTGTCAAGTTTAGTTCAAAATAAGATTTGTTTAAAGAGGTCTGGGTCTGTGAGTAGTGTGGGGTTTAGGCGCCAGTTGCATAATTTTGGTAATTGGTCTGTAGCGACTAGGGTAATTGCTACGGGGGAATGATCCGAGAAGGTCTGTAAGCCTACAGTATGTCTGCTGATTGGAGTAGGGGAAGATCTCTCTGAGTAATAAAAATGTAGTCAATCCTGGAATGTTTTTTATGTGGGTTGGAAAAGAAAGTATAGTCTTTGTCTTTTGGGTGTGTCAGTCTCCATGTATCTGTTAGGGTAAGGGAGTTGACTTGTGCCTTGATCCCTTTCAGGATCTTAAAGGTGACACTAGATTTACCATTTGATGTGTCTTGCAGGAGATTTAATGGGACGTTGAAATCTCCGCCAAGAATGATAGAGCCCTTGGCGAAGTTGGTAAGTTCCTCCATCAAATTCCTGCAGAAGGTGAGATGGCCGGTATTCGGAAAGTGGACATTTGCGAAAGTCACCGTTTTATTGTGCCATAGTCCAGAAACAAAGAGAAATCTCCCCAGGGGATCCTGTAATTGTTGGGATAGAACGAAGTCTGTGTGCTTATGTATCAGAATAGAGACCCCTTTTGTTTTTTGTAGTGGGCTAGGGGCATGAAATACTCGTGGGAAGTGCTTATCATAGAGTTTAGGAATGTTATCTGCCTTGAAGTGTGTTTCCTGAAGGAAGACCATTTCTGGTTTTATTTTTTGGAGTTCATGTAATAGTAACGTTCTTTTTTCGGGCGTGTTGAGGCCTTTTACGTTATGCGAGACTAGAGTTGGGCGGTTACCTAGAGAGGTGTAAACCATCTTTAAAAGTAAAGGGTGTTAAGGAGGTCTGTTCCCTGTTTGGGTTAAATATAGTTCGATTGTCTGTGTGCTGTTACTGAGATTCTCGTAGGGCGGTAGAACTGGAATATATGTTTCAAGCTTATTCCTATCTTAGTGGTACAAGGGGTATATGGGTGAGGGTCCGGTGGCCTGTACAGGTGATCAGAGACCTATATAGGTAAACGGATACCCACCAACTGCTGTCAAGGACCAGCTTAACAGTTAAGGAGTGCCAACAACCTGTGTTGGTTGATGCTGGGGGAGTTAGTGGCGTGTTTAAAATATATGTGTTGAGATGTACGAGTTAGGATGGTCGTCACTGGTGGGAGACGTAACTGGACGTACGTTGTTGTATGAGTGAATATGATGTGTATCCCGCGTGACCTCGAGGGTACAGTGGATGTAGTATGGGGAGGTTCTTGGGGAATGCGGCTGTGAGTAGGATATAATGTAATGTAGTATATTATATATTATCTGACGAATAGCGTAAGAGGGATGGTATTTTAGGTTATAGTGGTGGTAGATTATGTGTGTAATGGGGCCAGCGGCCACACTCCGTGTGGTTGGCCCCTGCATTAACTAAATGTAGGGTGGTCAGAGATTCAAGGAAGTATGGGTACTTGTATAAGCAGTGTATGAGGGCACTTGTATAAAGGAGCTTATCACTTAGAAAATGCCATAATATAACCTGATAAATAATATTAAAGACAACTTATAAAGGCGTAAAGATAGACAGTTAGCGTGTGGTGTATTCCAAGCGTAACCTCATGTCATTTCAAGAAGTTATAAAACATTGCATTACAAGCTTTCAAATTATAATTGCGTTCATCTTCTAAACATTGACTATAAGTAAGGCAACAACTGTTGCCGTAACTGTAAATAACAGTAACAGTAACTATAACAATAATAATAACAGTGGCCCCTGGAGGTACCACGGGTCTGCGTATGAAAGGGAAGTGAGGTAAGTTATATCCAAGTGGGAAGTCTTAAAGAGGGAGGTAAGCTCAGGAAGATCTTACGGCAGTCCCCGAAAATATTGTTCACCTGGGCTACTTCTATGTTCTAAGTTGTGCGGTCTTGGTGCTGGCTGACAAAGCCAGGTAGCCTATATAGATGCCCAATGGGGGAGGGACATATTTCCATTTGTGCAAACAGTTTCATTAATATTATATGATACCTATTGTATGGAGCCCCTTTATCCTGAAGCGGTTAGTCGAGGGTTGTTGGGGGAGGAGCCCCTAGTCCGTGTTTTAGCGAGAAGATGGGAGTTATGATGATCGTGGAAGGGTACAGTCCACGAGAGAATAGTATTTTGCTCTATAAGACCACCGTTCCTCAGTGGGTCGATCTGGGTTGGTGGTTGTCGCCCCTAGAGTGATGTGTTGGCCCAATTCTGAGGCCAATGTTGATTACCAGAACAAAACACAGTTAGTTATGATAGTCATATTACCAATTCGAATATGTAGACTGTGGTCTCTGTAATGGTTCCCTTGGTGTTATGGGCAATCTTGCCAGTAAAATATGTAGGCAGGGGCGGGGTGGTTGTGTTAGGGCCGTATATGTGGCTTAAGTTTGATTGGGGGACCAGGCAGGTGTAGAGCCGGTGTCTGCAGGTAAAGCTTAAACATGTCATATTGTTGTAGGCGGGTCAAAGAAGCTGCAGTGAGGAATGACCGCAATCACTATAGCGGCCTGGTCTGGATGTTGTTAATGTCCTCTGCCAGGTCATCTGGAGTAAGTGTGATGTCACAACGCTTTAATGAATAGGGGCTCCGGGTTCGCAACAAACTGTTAGGGTCTACTCAGAGCCAGGTGGGGGGCATTATGTGAAGTACAGGACTGTCGCTTTGGTTAGATTGGTGTGTTGGTAAGTACCCGTGGTTAAGATAGCTGGTGAAAGAACAAAGGGGCCAAGCAAAGAGAAAAAAAAAAAAAGGGAAGAAGAAAAAGGAAGATGAACAGCTCGACTGAGACATTGCAACTGAGTACAGGTGCCCCTTTTTTTCTCTTTTCTTTTCTAACGGTCCCGTCTAGCTCTGCATGGCTGGGGAGCTTTGGTGGGGCTGGTTGTTTGAGATGGACCATGTCTGGAGTGGTGTAGACCATCATTGGAGTTTGAGCATTGTCGACTATTGCGGTGCTCTATTGTATCCATGGGTTCTTGTCTTTGTTTAGCTGGCTTGTAAGGGGTTGGGTGAAATTCTGCATACCAGTCAGGCACTTCCACCAGGGGGATATTGAGGGTTTCACAGAAATGTCTCAGATCTTCCGGAATTCTGAGGTGTGCAGTGCGGCCTTGTGAGGTGGCAGTGAGGCAAAAGGGGAATTTCCATTTGTAATGGATGTCTCGTGCACAGTTTTTCCAGTAGAGGGTGAAGCTCTCTAAGTCCCTGCAATGTGATGTAAGAGAGGTCTTGGTATATATTAATATTCAAGCCATTGTATGCAAGTTGTGTTTTGTTGCAAGCTTTCCATAGAATTTCTTCTTTTAATTGGAAGTCAATTATACAGCATACCACATCTCTGGGGGGGTCTGTCTCTCTTCCTTTAGGTCTCAGAGCGCGATGAATGCGTTCCATCCCAATGGGAGTGGTGGGGGGTCTATCGAGCAGATTGTTGAAGATGATAGTTACTGTCTTTTGCAACTGGTCTGCTTTGATTGTTTCTTGGAGACCCCTGAGACATAAGTTATGGTATCTGCCTCTGTTGTCGAGGTCTTCTAAATGGCAATTTAAATCCCTCATTTGTAGGGTGTGGGTATCCAGGGTATGGTGCATGTGACGTATTGCTACATTGTGTTGTGTAGCTACAGTTTCCATTTCTTGAACTCTTCCCGTGATAGCTTGGATATCTAGACGGAGCCCAGTGATGGCGGCTGTCAGAGTTTCTTTAATATCTGCTGCCAGGTCATGCAAGCTGGGTTGTTGTTGTGGCGATGGGGTCATCCCCCCTATTGCTGGTGGGTCGTCTGGGCTGGTAATAGTGGGCTGTGACAGGGTATGCGCTATGTTCTTAGTTTGTGTTCTAAGAAGGGCGGGGGTCTGTTGGCTCAGCCCCTCTGTTGTGCCGCTGGAGAGCGAGACCTATTAGCTGAGGAATCGCGAGATGCCATCCCCATTGCTATCAATTAGTGTTTGAGATAGAATGACAGTAACAAAAAAAAAAAATGTACCTCCGTTTTAGGTAGTATGATCCCTCAGTCTGCGGGATTTCTACTTTTAGACAGCCATCAGCTCCTTTGTCACTACTTTAATCTTTAGACAGTTCAGTATGTTGAGCTGGCTGTCAGGTGCATCAGGGTGTATCAGGGTGTAGCAAGATGGCCGCCAGGACCGTGAATAGGCCAAAGCCGCGGCCTAAATTTTGGGCGTTCCGCCGAGGATGGAGGAGCCGTCGGGTAGGCAGCGATTCTCCCAGCTGGGACTAATAGTGAGGACTGTAGGTGGTAGGACTGGGACGGATGAAGGAAGGTGTGGCCCCCGGGGTAATCAGCCGTGCTGAGCCTCTACAATGTCGGCAGCCGCGGAAGCACGGGTGTCCCCGACAGCTCCGCAGAACAGTCTCTCAACCCTTCACTGGCCCTCCCAGGGAACAAGTCCAGCGGCAGAGGTTTGGGATGGCTCACCTGGTCCTCGGAGGGGAGGATGACATCTGAGGAACAGCGGGCCTCGAGCTCCAAAAGATGGCGGCGGATCAGTGATGTATGCCGCTGTGCTCTGTGCCCGGTGTTTCTGCACAGTAACGGTCCTGGAGTCAAGCTGGGAGCCAGGGGAGATGAACTGTGGTGTCCTTTGCAGTTCTGCGGACCCGCAGGGACACCGATGGAGGTGGATTTCTATCTAGGAACCGGGAGCTCTGTTCCTAAGCATCCTCTTCCCAGCACGTCCGGACACGCCCCCCCACACTGTTTTTTTTTATATTTTAGTGTGGGGTTCCTTTTAAAATCCATACCAGACTCAAAGGGCCTGGTATGAATTGGGGGACCCCCACAATGCTTTTTTTAACATTTTTCTATTGCCAGAAATGGCATTGCCAGCAATTTAATATTGTCATTTTTTTTTCTTTTATAAATTTCAGTTTTGCTGCAGCAGGTTCTATACAAGGGCACTTTACAGGCAGGCTAAGGGGACCCTCCAGGCACTATATTTAAAGAAATTTTTCATTTTTATTATTTCACTTTAAGCATCATTAACCAGTTAAGGACCAGCCACTGCAGTTTACTAACGCAGGTTGGCTCCCCTGCACGAATCGTCGTAACTGTAAGCCCCCCCCCACCATCCCCACGGTAATTGGATTAGTTCCAGAACTGATCAGTCTCCAGACCCAGGACAATGATTTCTGCCCTGGACCTGGTAATCAGTTCAGGTGAATGGTAGTCTGTCCTCTGCTTGTGTAATTTAAACACAGGCAGAGGAAGTGATGTCACCTCCCCTCGTGGAGCCCCTTTCGGTTTCAGCTCGAGGGGAGAAGACATCTGAGTGAGTACACCAAGCACCACACTGACACCAGTACACATAGGCACACATTTAACCCCTTGATCACCCCCCTGATCACCCCCACCAGTTAACCCTTTCACTCCTTGTCACTGTGTCACCTAGTACAGTTTTTAGTTGGTGGCAGTTAGTGGTAGGCCCAGGTAGGTTTAGGGTACCCCCATTAACCTCCTAATAATGGTTTAACCCTCTGATCACCCCAAGTTAACCCTTTCACCCCTTGTCACCAGTGTCACTAGTATAGTGCACAGGTCTATATTCTGATCACCATATTAGTGTCACGGGTGACGCTAGTTAGCTAGTTAGAGTCACCGTCAGTTTTTTATAGCGTCAGGGTACACCCATATATTACCTAATAAAGGTTTAACCCCCTGATTGCCCCCTGATCGCCTCCTAGTTAACCCTTTCACTCCCTGTCACAGGGTTACTAGTATACTGTACAGATATTTTTTTCTGATCACCGTATTAGGGTGACATCAGTTAGGTTTTAGAGTCAGTTAGGGTGAGTGTCAATCCCAAGCAAAGTCAGATTAGTGCTTGGTACTCTAACATGCACAAGCCCACTAGATAGCTCCATTACTAGTATAATGTCTGATCGGATCTATTTTTTTGATCTGATCAGATCTATGTTAGTGTCCCCAGTAGTATAGTGTTCCCAAGAACACATCGTTAGCATGGTCAGCCCAGACACCTACTAGCACCTGCATTTAGCACCTCTGCCCAGCCCAGTCCACCCAAAGTGCAGGATCAATAAATCACAGTCACTTTTCAAAACACAACACACATAACTGCAGCATTACCAGGGTCATGTTTGATCCCTGCGAACGCTAACAGTTAATTTTTTGGTAGCAATTGAAGCAGGCTCTGATAACCAGGCACTCTTTTACCTGTGAGTCACACTAGCTGTACCTGTAAATTTAGAGGCCAAAATGTCCAAACAGAGGTACACTATTGAAGAGGCCTATATGTTGCTTAGCATGACAGATGAGAGCGATGGGGAAGCCTCACTGTCAGAATCAGGCTCAGTATAAGAATCAGTAAAGAGCAGTGGCACCCTGACAGATAGCGCTGATGACAGAATAGTGGTCCCTGCTAAGGTCAGGTGTACCCAACCCCGTTCTTCTGTTGCTGAGTTGCAACAACTGCAGGGTTCTCGTATGGAGCAGAGAGCTACTACTAGTGAATTCTGGTGAACTGGCAAGCACCAGTGGCCTAGTATGTCCTGGTCATAAAAAAACCAGCACTGCAGTATCTCTTGGTGATGTGGTGAGTCCCATAAGCACAGTTCAAGCTGGTGCAGTGGCTAGCACAATTAGTGTCCAAAAATTCAAAGACAGGCCCATAGAGCCCATAGTGTCCTCCCTGATGCGTCTGCAAACCCCGATTGGCAGCCCAACCCTTCTGCAGCGCCCGTACTTCCCCCATTCACTGGCCAACCTGGAATTCAGGTGGAAACAGTTGATTTTAATGCCTTTGACTTGTATTTACTGTTTTTCATGAAAAATCTTTACAGATCTATTGTGGACCAAAGCAATTTATATGCTGGTCAATTTATCGCCGCAAATCCCCATTTTACCCTTGCCAGAGAATTTGCCTGGAAACTTATTATGGTTCCAGAATTTAAGATCTTCCTGGGCCTATCCCATAATTTAAAAATGTGAGTTGCAATCATATTGGTCCACTGACCCAATTCACCATATGCCCATGTTCTCTGTGTCAGGAAAGGCAAAGTGGAAACCATACAAGAATGGCTGTTCTCCAAGTCCCTGCGAATAGAAGCGCATGGTGCATGTGCATGTGTTAATGGGCCGCTGTTAGAAATCCACGTGTGCATGCAATGGCCTTGGGAACCAAGCCGGCTATTTAAACTGAGCTGTGACACACAATCAGTGCTGTTCAATCTACAGCGATTCCTGTGACCCCTGCCATCCATTATACCTGCATATCCTGTTCCTGTATTATTCGGCTTGTTCCTGACATGTCTGCTGTCTGCCTGCACTGACCTTGGCTTGCCCTTGACCATTCTTCTGCCTGCTCCCTGGTACCTCTCTGCCCGCCTGCTGACAACCCGGCTTGTGCTCTGACTATTCTTCTGCCTGATCCCCTGGTACCGTGCTACCCGTCCATTGTTGACCCGCCCTGCATCTGACCACTCTTCTGCTTCCTGACCTATAGGACTGTGTGTCCCAAGTCATTCTGTTGGTCCCACCTGGGGTGCCCACATCACTGCCTGCTGACACCATCCTCTTGCCAGTGACCTTCTATAGCATCACTGGAAGTGTGCTCCAACATCTGAACCAGCGATCCGTCCAAGCGCTCATGCTATCCTGCACTCACAAACTACCTGTCTACTCTACCAGGGGTTCTCAAGTAAGGATTGTAAGAGAGGCTGTCCCCTGCATATCAGACTCCACCACCAGGTACGTGACAGCACTGGACAGCACTGGACAGCCATGACTGAGTCTGCGCAGGGGCCCTCTCCTATGGATGAACTATGCCAGCATCTCGTCGGCCTCACACAGGCTGTCAAAAACCTGCAAGAAGGTTATAACCAGCTGGAAGAACGTGTTCAGGAACTCTCCTCACCTGGGGTTGGATGCCCTTCCACATCTTTCATCTAGTAGGGGTGGTAAGGGTAGTGCAGGTAGGCCTATACAGTTGGTGGTAATTGAGGATTCTATAATCAAAAGGACTGATGGAATAATTTGTCGTCCAGGATCGCCTTAACCAAATATTTGCTGTCTCCCTGGTGCCAGGGTTCGGTATGTGGTGGACTGGGTTGACAAATAACTGGGAGGGTCTAGGCATGACCCAGCTGTCTTAGTCCACTTTGGAACCAATGACAGAATATATGGAAGGCTCCTTAAGAACCAATTTAAAGAATTAGGTTGAAAGCTGAAGGGAAGGACCTCCAAGGCAATATTCTCTGAAATATTGCGTGTGCCATGTGCAACACAGGAATGGCAAGGAGAGATTAGAGCCCTTATATGCTAAAGATGGTTTGCACATAAATGGAAGGGGGTCTGTTGTGTTGGGGGAAAGGTTTATGGGAAGGCTGGAGGAGTATTTAACCCACTCAAGACTGGGTCTGTTTTTTGGACTTGGTGTTAACAAGTTTAAACCAGTTTTTTTTGCTATAAAATTACTTAAGACGGGGGTGGAGCTTGGCCGCGATCCTGAATGGCCGCCTAGCAAGAGAGCTCCGCTGACACAGGGGATATATTCTGTTACACAGCAGCCACACAGCTCCAAATGGCACCGAAGGACCCCGCAACCCACAAGGATGTCCCGCAAGCACAATAACAAGCCGCCCGAGCCTCGCCGCCTCACAGACTTCTTCGGCAGCTCCAGGCCGCACAGGGACTAAGATGGCACTGGGCAGTGAGACAGAGAACACACACATGCTTCCCGGCTTCGCTCTGCACCAGGACGCTGAGCAGATGGACAGCTCCACACCAGAAGGCAGCAGTAGCAAAGCCAGGAACAAAAGAGCAGCCTCGTCCCCATTCCCCTCACCACAGCACGCGGTAAGGAAGAAACTTATCCACACTCAGGGCTATGAGAGGGAGGGGGGAAGCGACGAGAAAGATGAGGAAGAGGATGAGATGGCTGACTCCCTTGCTAATGCTCCCACTACTGACAACGCAGTTTCTGAACACACATTAAAACAAATGCTCCTAATGCTGCAGAAAGGCATACAAAAAGACATCTCTAGGTCTATATCCAGAATTCAATCTTAAGTAGATGATTTGGGTGACTGAAAGGATAAAGTGGAAAGGCAATTAACTGAAGAGACCAGGCCAATGAGCTCCAAAGGGTTCAAGCTAAGCTCGCAGACCTTAAGGACTGTTCCAGAAGGAACAATCTCAAAATAAGGGGGGTCCCGGAGTCAATTCACCCTCTAGACCTCACGCAATACCTCCAGACCCTCTTTAGCACCCTAGTACCCATGCTAACACCACATGAGCTTATCATAGATAGAGCTCACAGAATCTTCAAGCCCCCACTTTGCAGTGGATAAACATAGAGATGTCCTACTCCGTATACATTTCTTTGCTACCAAAGAAAAAATACTAAAAGCAGCCAGAAACACTACACCATTCCCAGAACCATACAGCCAGCTGGCCAGGAGAGAGATGGCACCCATCACCAAAATCTTACAGCAACAGAACATCACATACAAGTGGGGATTTTCCACCAAAATAATAGTGACACACCTGGGGAAAACTACTACCATAACCCAACTGAAACAAGGGATGAAACAGCCCCAAAACTGGGGCTTCAACCCATTACTAGCTGAAGGGGCCCCCCAGCCATTCCAAACCAAATTAAATTCAAAGTGACTGGCGCAACAGCAACATGACAAACAAATGAACACTACAATGCTTAGGCCAGGCAAAGAAACCTTAAAGACCGATGACACTGTTGGCCCCCCGTGTTAGCAGCCCGTTCCACTGTGTTACAACTGTTACTACACTTGTTTTTGTTCCTGCTGTTTGCAGGGAATGCTTATTTTCCTCCCACTGCGAGGCGTACTGAGTACGCATATTTACTCTTTACTCCCATTCTCCTGATCTACCTTTATCATTACTCCTCTTCTCTCTATCCTTCACTTCTCCCTCTCCCCAAAGGGGGTAACGTCAATGCCTTCACAAGGTCCAACTATAACTCGCAAGATTTATTTTATGCTCTCTTTGACAATTCAACCTTTGTACAGGAGATCTCCCATACTGCTATGTGCACAGCCGCATCACTTACAGCAACCCATACAAGCCCACATGGCTCTAAAAATTCTTTCACTCAATACCAAGGGACTGAACAGCCCCTACAAATGATCACTCCTTTGGAGAGAAGCCCTCGCATCAAAATGTGATGTGATATGCATACAAGAGACCCATTTTAATCTTAGCAATCCCCCTAAATGCACCTACCCTAAGTTCCCGCACATTTTCACAGCAAGCACAAATTCCAAAAAAAGGGGAGTGATGATTGCAGTGAAAAACACAATAGCATTTCAGCTACTTAAGGTGGAAGCTGACCCCAACGGCAGGTTCCTCATAGTATCTGCAAACTACAACAACTCAAGACTCACCATAATTAACGTATACGCCTCGAACAATCCTTCCCCCAAATTCTATAAAATTCACTCAAAAAAAATTCAGGAATACAAAAATTCCCCTCTTGTCATATGTGGAGACTTCAACGAAACCCTTGAGTCCATTGACTCCTGAAACCCTTCCCTTAAAAAAACGACAACACTGGCAACCTTCCTTGCTGATGAAGACCTTTATGATGTATGACGATGTGCACATGGCAGCGAAAGGGACTTCACTTTCTTCTCACCCGCTCATAGGGTATACTCCAGAATAGATCTTTTCCTCACAGATAAATATACCTTACAGAAAGTCTCGAACTCCTCAATTGGAGTTATTACGTGGTCAGATTATGCCCCCTGCTCAATTAACATAACACTTTCCAATACCCCCAGAACAAACTCCCCCTGGAGAGTCAACTCCTCACTTCTTAACAACCCAATCTATAAGTTCCTACTCGAGAAAGAACTAAAACTCTTCTTCGAAAACGAACAACACACCAGATATAGACTCTGTCCTACTATGGAACACACATAAAGCAGTCCTGAGAGGACAACTGATTAAATTCTTGGCCCAAGAAAAAAAAGCGACGTACACAACAATTAACAACCCTTACAGACCGCATCAGAGCACTGGAAACCCAAAATAAATCAAAATTTAACCCCAAAACCGTGGAAGATATTAACCTCCTCCATTCCCAACTAAGTCAAATCCTGAAACAGGGATATGATTTCTATATTAGACGCCTTAAAATTACCTCATACATCTCAGGTAATAAACCCGGAGCATACTTAGCCAGGCAATACAAAAAAAGAGTGATCAAATACAAAATCCCATACCTCACGAGTCACGACAAAAAAAAAAAATCATTAACCCTGAAGACATTGCGGAACAATTCCGTAACTACTACACAAACCTATACAACTTAAAAGACACCGACCCAGCACCAGCCCCCCCAGACATAACCCAATTCCTAAGCAGAATAAAGCTACCCTCGCTCTCTCATGATCATTTACAGACCCTTTCGTCTCCCTTCACTGAACAAGAAATTAATTATGTAATTACCTCTTTACCACTCCACAAATCCCCCGGACTGGACGGATTCTCCAACGACTATTATAAAAATGTTTCCACATATCTAACACCCTTCCTAACCATGTCCCTAAACCATATAGCAGACACAGGTCATTGCCCCCCAGAATTCCTCGAATCTATCATAGTTACGATACCCAAACCTGGAAAACCCACTGACACCCCACTTAACTACTGACCCATCTCCCTATTGAACACAGATACGAAAATATATGTGAAATTGATCCACAATAAACTGGCAAAAATTACCCCCCTATTGGTATACCCAGACCAAGTGGCCTTCGTTCATGGTAGGCAAGCCTCAGACGTCACCAGGTGCTTTCTAAACCTAATGCACTGGGTGGAACACCACAAAACCCCATCAATTTTACTGTCATTAGATGCCGAAAAGGCCTTCAACCACATACATTGGTCCTATATGCAAGCAGTGCTTGAAAAATTTGGCTTTGCAGGCCGTATTCTCTCATCAATATTAACATTATACATTAACCCCTCCGTCAAAGTATGGACATCAGGATTTATGTCGACACATTTTCCCATAACCAATGGCACCAGGCAAGGATGCCCTCTCTCTCCCATCATTTTCTCTCTGATAATGGAACCCCTTGCAGAGCACATTAGACAGAACCCTGCCATATCGGGCCTAACCATAAACAAAGTCCAGCATAAAATAGGACTATATGCGGACGACATCCTTATCCTCCTGACAGAACCAGAACTATCCTTCCCACCACTTTGCATACTATTAGAACACTTCGGGACCATCGCCCTATACAAGCTCAACCATTCTAAATCACACATGCTCTCCATAGGTATGTCTCCTCCCACCACGCAAGCAAGCACTGTTCCATTTAAATGGGCTCCAAACGACACACTCACATACTTAGGAGTGCAACTCACCACCCCAACTTCCAAAATCCGCAATTTGAACAACATGAATCTGACCACTACCCTCTCCAAACTCTGCAACTCTTTGAAATCTGGAGTGGCCTCATGGGACGAATTTCCTTAACCAAAATGTTTTTGCTCCCACATATTCTTTATCTTTTCGGAGCCTTACCTCTTCAGTACTCTCAGCTGCAACTGAAACAGTTACAAGCCACAATACAAAAATTCATATGGAACTATAAAAAAACCTCGCTTGAAAAGATCAATCCTCTGCACATCTACTAAATCTGCTGGTATGGGGGCCCCCAACATACAAGCATACTATAAGGTGACTATTCTAGCACAAACAAGGAGCTGGTGGTCACCGTCAGTTGGTCTTCCATGGTCTCATATATATCCAGCCCTAAACCTGAACCTGAAACATTTACTTGGAGCCCTTTGGATTTCCTATCCCAACAAACAACACTACATGGACTCTATAAATTCTACAAACAAAGTATGGTCCTCTCTTGTGAAGGATACCCAAGACGTCTCGGCCCTAACAGTACACAAGCTCCCATTGAGATCCTTGGAAGTTGCATTCCCACATCAGCCTGCTAGACTAAGAATCTGCAGGAATTGGTCAAATCACTGACCTCCACAAGGACAACACCCTACTAAGCTACCTAGACCTGTGTAATAAGTATCACCTCAAAGTAGCTGCCTTCTACAAATACTTACAGGTGCGGCATACACTACAAACGGTCAAACAAGGTGTTATCGACAACACTCATCTGAAATTTCTACTGCTCCTGGACACCACTCCGAATACCCGCCTAGGCATTTCTCCATTCTACCAACTTCTAACTAACAACCCCAATCAGGCGAAACTGCCATCGATGGAGTATTGGGAAAGGAACCTCCACTTTGAAGCAAACATAAATCTCTGGAACTTGGCTTCCAGAGCTCCACTTGTACATTCCAAATGTCTATCCCACTGGGAAGCCTCCCAAAAACTCCTACATAACTGGTACCTAACACCTGAAAGACTTGCACACATCTACCCCAACTACCCACCTTACTACTGGGGAAATTGTGGTCAAACGGGATCTTCTCCACACATTTGGTGGACCTGCCCCATCATAAAACCTTATTGGAAAGTGGTGTTTGAACTCGCCTCCTCCATCACCAAAACCCAAATGACACTAGACCCAAAACTGGCCCTATAATGGCCCCTAAACTTCAGAACCATTCTGGCCCACATATTTATAGGGGCAAGACTCGCAATCTCCAGACTGTGGAAACAACCAACACCCCTGATTTAATCTCCACTATTCGGATAATCATGGAGCATGCCTCCCTTGAACACTCATTTGCCAAAGCAAACCTCCAAATAGAGAAAATCATCCACAGATGGTCCTCATGGACCTCCCACATCTGCCAAGACAAACTGTGAAACCACCAACGAAATCCAAGCTTCTACATACCATCCTGGGAATAATCACCAATAGGCTCTGCACTAATACCACACCATAGAGAGTATAACCACACCCCCTTCCTCTACTGCTTCTCCTCCTTTTCTCCACTTTCTTAACCTTCTTTCTTCCCTCTACCTTACTGTCTCTACAACAACCTTACCCGACTAAAGGATACATCAAAATGCAACAGAGGAAACTTACTCATATACACTATGGACAAATATGTATCGCTAGTTACACGATTAACAGATCTTTAGATATCCTACCACAGTTATTGGTTGCTGTTTACTGCCTTAACTTGCAAACACACTTGAGAGATAACAAAGAGGGCGCCCTCCTCCCTCTGCTACAGCTTTTTCCCTGTGGGGTGGTGGAGGGAATTGGACACCTTGACTCAATGTCAATTCAGCAAAGCTGATGTACTGCTAACGAATAACCTCACAGTGCATGAATGTAAACATGCTTGTTATCACTATTAGCATGGCATAGGTATCTTTCTTAATATTGTGTGTCCTCATATGTTACCTGTATATCCCTCTGTCTTCTATATCATTTAGCACTTATCATTTATCATTTATTCTGTTCATTATAACTGCAAACTCTTAATAAAAAAAATATTGAAACCAAAAAAATTACTTAAGACCCCCAAACATTATATATATATTTTTTTCAGACTAAAGACAGACTAATCCGGTGTCCCAATCAGCGCTTCTGATATGTTAATCGATGGATAACACCTAATATTAATATTGTCAATATTTTTGGTAATCAGCTGCTGCTATGAATATAAAAAAACAAAACAATCAGTCATATAGTATGCATGAATTACACAACCATATAACAAGCAGCGCTAAAATTCTACAGGGTGGGCCATTTATATGGATACACCTTAATAAAATGGGAATGGTAGGTGATATTAACTTCCTGTTTGTGGCACATTAGTATATGTGAGGGGGGAAACTTTTCAAGATGGGTGGTGACCATGGCAGCCATTTTGAAGTCAGCCATTTTGAATCCAACTTTTGTTTTTTCAATAGGAAGAGGGTCATGTGACACATCAAACTTATTGGGAATTTCACAAGAAAAACAAAGGTGTGCTTGGTTTTAACGTAACTTTATTATTTTTATTAGTTATTTACGCCATGGTCACCACCCATCTTGAAAAGTTTCCCCCCTCACATATACTAATGTGCCACAAACAGGAAGATAATATCACCAACCATTCCCATTTTATTAAGGTGTATCCATATAAATGGCCCACCCTGTATATTGACTTAGACTCCACACCGGGTTGCTTACACACAGTCCTGCCAGAGCTGTGAAATGTGAGCTCCGTGTACACAGCTCCCCGTCTATGTGTCATTGTTGCCTGCACTCCCCCACCGGACACACCAAGTCACTGGGAGATCCCACACTCCTCCACGACCTGTGCAACAAGCGGCCCTGCTGGATGGAGTGGTCTATAGATCCTTCCTTTATATAACCTGCACTGAGAAAAGCAACACAATTTAGAGAAGAGAAATGGGCAGGAAAGATGCTTCAGCTACAAAAACACCAGTTGATCAATATCGCAAACAGATAGGTTACTGTTCGTGACAAACTGGGATTGTTTGGAGATGATTTGCAGCCAAGCAGTGTGAAGACTGCACAGCAAGATTCATCCTAACAGGCTCTAATTGGTTGTTATCCAGTGAGTCTCTCCACATAGGGGGTAACCCTGATCGTCACGTGGTGTAGTGAAGGTGGCTAAGTGAATATCTGGGACAGTGCCTGCTCAATAGCAACAACTTCACAAAGGACTTATGCTCATGTTTCTATGCTCTTATGAACTGTGTCAAATTGAGTACTAACCCGGTGTGGAGTCTAACTCAATATAGAATTTTAGCGCTGCTTGTTATATGGTTGTGCAATTCATGCATACTTTATGACTGATTGTTTTGATATATATTTTTTCTAACACCCTAGAGAATAAAATGGCGGTTGTTGCAAAACTTTATGTCACACCGTATTTGCGCAGCAGTCTTACAAGTGCAATTTGAAAAAAAAAAATCAATTTTTTGAGTGAAAAATAAGACACCAGTAAAGTTAGCCCAATTTTTTTCCAGATCGTGAAAGATAATGTTATGCCGAGTAAAATGATACCCAACATGTCATGCTTCAAAATAGCGCCTGCTCATTTTCATATGCGGGCGGGACTTACGTATGCATTCGCTTCTGCTTTACATTTTTTTTTTCTTATTTATTTTACTTTTTATTTTTTAATTTTACACTGTCCTTAAAAAAAAAAAAAAGATCACTTTTATTCCTATTACAAGAAACGTAAACATTCCCTGTATTGGAAAAAAGCATGCCAGGACCTCCTAAATATGAGATCTGGGGTCAAAAAGACCTCAGATCTCATATTTAAAGTTAAATGCAAAACAAAAAAAAAAAAATTTAAATAAAATGTCCCCTTTAAGAGCAAAGGGCGGAAGTGGCTTGTGATGCCGCTTCCGCCCTACAATGTTATGGAGCCGAGTGGGCAGCATCTTCCGCTCACTCGGCTTCCTGTGCAGGGGGGGAACGGACCCGATCATCTCCGCCACTGCCAACGGTCCGTTAAGTGGCAGAGATGATGGGAATCCCACCACCTATAAAAGTGATCTTGCAGCGAATCTGCCGCTAAGACCACTTTTATCTTGCAGAGAATCGCCGGTGGAAAAAATTGGTTTCTGAATGGTGCCTGTAGCTGCTGGCACTATTCAGATATCACTGCTCAAAGCTGCGCCGTCATATGACGGAGTCCCCATGTGAGGTGGTTAAACTGGGTTTGAGGGGGAGGGTGATTTAGATTATAATGGGGTAGACAGGTCGGGCGGGGTCAGCCCCTATTGGTGGGTGGAATAGGGAAAGATGGGGGGAGGGCTATGGAAGATGATATGAAGGTTCCCATGTTACAATCACCCATTGGAAATGGTACTGTTCGTACTAAAATAAAAATATGCAACATAAATGTGCAAAATGTGACAGTGAATTAAAGTGTTTGTTCACCAATGCCAGAAGTCTGCCAAGCAAAATAGGTGAGTTGGAAGCTCTGGTGCATGAGGGGAACTATGAATGAATTGATATTGCTGAATCTTGGCTTCATTCTTTACATGTCTGAGCTATTAATATTCCTGGCTATGCTCTCTTTTGGAAAGACAGGATAATACGGAAGGGTGGTGGTGTCTGTCTCTTTGTGAGAAGTGATCTCAAAGCGAGTATGAATGAGAACCTAGTTGATGGAGAGTGTGATGAGTCTAAAGCATTATGGGTAGCTCTGCATATGGGTGTGCACAAGGTTATCATTGGAGTTTGTTATAGACCTCCCAGTGTTAAAGAGGAGGTGGAGACTCAGCTACTTGCACAGATGGAAAGAGATGCAAGGCCTGGGACAATAGTAATAATGGGGGATTTTAACTACCCAGAAATTAACTGGAATAATGGCACTGCTGGGACAGTTAAAGGGCAAAAATGTATAAACCCATTACAGGACAATTTTATGATCCAGTTTATTGAGGCTCCAACTAGGAATGATGCTTTGCTAGACCTGGTATTCTCAAACCATGCAGAGCTTATTACCAATATTCATATAAAAGAACATCTGAGTAACAGTGACCATAACATGATTTCATTTAATGTAAGCTACAAACAACAAAAACTTAACTTTAAGAGAGCAAATTTTACAAGGATGAGGGCTGCTCTCCAGGACTTGGGCGGGAATATTGGCATCGATGAACACAGAACAGAAATGGGAATTTTTCAAAAAGACTGTATGCAAACTCACTGCAAAGTATATTCCCGTGGACAATAAGTTTAAAAGGCTAACAATAAAACCTATGTGGCTCACAGGCAAAGTTAAAAAAGTTATAAATGATAAGAAAAGAGCATATAAAAAATATAAAAATTAAGGAACACTATCATCTTTTAAATGTTACAAAGAATGTGTAACTATGTCTGCAGCTCCCACGGTGGTCATGCTCAGGTTCATCCTTCTGAAACTAAGGTTCCTACCCCTGACAGATTCTCTGGAGATTGCTCCAAGTTCCGTGCATTTCGCAATGCTTGCAAATTATACTTTGCCTTGCAACCCTGCACGTTTTTACTGGAAGCAACCAAGGTGGGATTTGTAATCTCTCTATTGCAAGGAGAACCTCAATCTTGAGCCCACTGTCACATTAGATGGCCTCATTAATCTGTCAATTCAAATCGATCAGCGTCTCAAAGAGCGCCGGTCTTAAAGATCTACTGGGCCATCTCGCCCTACATGGATGCTGCCACGAGTCCCCAGCTTCTCCAGTTCAGCTCCACCCACCTTGTTGGCACCTCCACAAGATTCTTCCGAACCCATGCAACTGGGCCTACTCCATCCCTCACTTACCCCAGAAGAATGGCAACGTCGGCGGGGTAACAATCTCTGTCTCTACTGTGGCGAACCTGGACATTACACGTGGTCCTGTCCGGCTAAGCTCTGTAAGTGCCTTACCATTTCATCTGATTCTGTGCCAACCATGCCTAGCAACCCTCCTCAGATAGCTTTATCCATCTCTTTACAGCTTCCAGGAAGGAGTATTCAAGTGCCCGCCATTATTGATTCAAGAGTATGCAGCTGTTTCATGGACTTATCATTTGCCACAAGGCACCAGATTCCACTTCAGCCCAAAGCTCAGGAAATTATGGTTCATCTTGCTGACGGATTTACCATAACATATGACCCTACTGCTTGATACTAGAGTTGAGCGAACCCGAACTGTAAAGTTCGGGTCCGTACCGAACTTTGGGGTGTCCGTGACCTGGACCCGAACCCGGACATTTGAAAAAAGTTCGGGTTCGGGTTCTGGGTTCGGGTATTTGATCACGCATGTTGAATAGCTGCAGGGCAGCCAATCAAGAAGCGTTTCACTGGTTTGTCCTTAGAAGCCATCACAGCCATGCCTACTAAAGGCATGGCTGTGATTGGCCAGTGCATCATGTGACCCAGCCTCTTTATAAACTGTAGTCACTTAGTGCTGCATGTCACATGCTCTCTGGCTAGTGTAGGGAGAGGATGCTGCCAGCGCTGTGAGGGACAGATTGCAGATATAATAACATCTCATCGATCTGATTGTGGACTAGGTAGAGATTACTACTACTACTGCTTTGAGGGACAGATTGCAGATCTCATCCTGCATTACAGATAGATCTGCTTTGAGGGACAGATTGCAGATCTCATCCTGCATTACCGAACGATCTGATTGTGTTACCGAATGATCTGATTGTGGACTAGGTAGAGATTACTACTACTACTGCTTTGAGGGACAGATTGTAGATCTCATCCTGCATTACAGAACGATCCGATTGTGGACTAGGTAGAGATTACTACTACTACTGCTTTTAGGGACAGATTACAGATCAAATAACATCTCATCCTGCATTACAAAATGATCTGACTGGACTAGGTAGAGTCTACTGCTTAGAGGAACAGATTATTGTTCTAAAATCATTTCTTAGTTCTATAGGGTTAGGTTCCTGCTGTTGCTGTAAGGGACAGATTATTGTTCTAAAATCATCACCTACTCCTATAGGGTCAGGTTCCTGCTGTTGCTGTAAGAGACAGATTATTGTTCTAAAATCATCGCCTACTCCTATAGGGTCAGGTTCCTGCTGTTGCTGTAAGGGACAGATTATTGTTCTATAATCATCTCCTAGTTCTAAAGGGAGAGGTTCCTGCTGGTCCTGTAAGGGACAGATTATTTTTTCTAAAATCATCGCCTACTACTATAGGGTCAGGTTCCTGCTGTTGCTGTAAGGGACAGATTATTGTTCTATAATCATCTCCTAGTTCTAAAGGGAGAGGTTTCTGCTAGACAGGGAATGTCCTGGTCGTCCTTGGAGAGGGAAATCTTGATCCTATACTGATATCTTGTTATTAGACAGGGAATGTCGGTGTCGTCCTTGGACTGGGATATCCTCATCCGTTACTAAAATCTTGTTATTAGACAGGGAATGTCGTTGTCGTTCTTGGACTGGGATATCCTCATCCGCTACTAAAATCTTTTTATTAGACAGGGAATGTCCTGGTCGTCTTTGGAGAGGGAAATCTTGATCCTCTACTAATATCTTGTTATTAGACAGGGAATGTCGTTGTCGTCCTTGGA
>BLSH010426644.1:95398-105403 GCA_018402905.1 Glandirana rugosa
TTTTTATTAGACAGGGAATGTCCTGGTCGTCCTTGGAGAAGGGAGAGGTTTCTGCTGGTCCTGTAAGGGACAGATTATTTTCTAAAATCATCGCCTACTCCTATAGGGTCAGGTTCTTGCTGTTGCTGTAAGGGACAGATTATTGTTCTAAAATCATTGCCTACTCCTATAGGGTCAGGTTCCTGCTGTGGCTGTAAGGGACAGATTATTGTTCTATAGTCATATCCTAGTTCTAAAGGGAGAGGTTCCTGCTGGTCCTGTAAGGGACAGATTGTTTTTCTAAAATCATCGCCTACTCCTATAGGGTCAGGTTCCTGCTGTTGCTGTAAGGGACAGATTATTGTTCTATAATCATCTCCTAGTTCTAAAGGGAGAGGTTCCTGCTGGTCCTGTTCTGATTACTGGGTGGCCACCCTGCTGGATCCCTGTTACAAGGACAATGTGCCGTCCTTAATTCCCTCATTGGAGCGTGAGAGGAAGATGCGCGACAACAAGCACACACCGGTAGACGCGCTGCTGAGGGCATTCCCAAATAACACCGGGGGCTCAGTGGAAGCACAAGGAGAAAGCAGAGGATGAGGAGGAAGAGGCCACCACCGCCAGCACCTCAGAAGGCAGGGTTAGCATGGCCAAAATGTGGCAAAGCTTTGTCAGCAGCCTGCCACAACAAACAGCAGCACCAGCTGATAGGCAAAGTCTTAGCAGGAGGCAGCATTTCAGCAACATGGTGGAACAGTATGTGCACACACGCCTACACGTACTGACTAATGGGTCTGCCCCATTCAACTTCTGGGTCTCCAGATTGGGCACATGGCCTGAGCTTGCCCTTTATGCCGTGGTGGTGCTGGCCTGCCCTGCAGCCAGTGTATTGTCTGAACGTGTGTTTAGCACGGCAGGGGGTGTTATCACAGACAAGCACAGCCGCCTGTCCACAGCCAACGTGGACAAGCTAATGTTTATTAAAATGAACCAGGCATGGATGCCACAAGACTTGTCTGTACCTTGTGCAGAATAGACATTCAGACCGGCCTCACACAAGCCATTGGTATACTTGTTTTTTTGAATATGCCTCAATATTTTGGGGGCTACCCCAATTAGAAAAAAAAAACAAACAAACAACAAAAAGTGTTGACTACCTCCTCCTCCTCCACCACCGCCACTTCCACCTATACTGCCACGGTCATGGCCTAGTCAACATCTAGGCTCCTACTCCACATCCACCCCCCCTTCCAATTTTTATTTTTTTAATTTGATTTTAAGTTATTTTCCCTATCACCATTTTTTTGGAGGGCACTTGTCCTACTCTTACCCCCATTTTACTTCCTTTTGCAGCCCTCTAGCACTTGCCAGGACTTTTTTACAGCCATTTTTGTGCCGAAAAGTCTGTGTCCCTATTGACTCCAATGGGGTTCGGGATAAAGTTCGGGTCAAGTTCGGTACCGAACCTGAACTTTTTTGCGAAGTTCGGCCGGACCCGACGAACCCGAACATCCAGGTGTTCGCTCAAATCTACTTGCTACTTTGGCCTGTGGCCATCAAGAACTTCTACGCCTGGATGCCATTACAACACCCATGTTCCCTGTTATTTTTAGCATGCTTTGGCTACAAACACACAACCCCTGTGTTAACTGGGCCACAGGGGAAATCAAATTCCAATCTCCCTACTGCCAGAAACATTGCCTGCCAGAGCAGCTGTGTGAAACCCCTACACTATTAAGCTAGGACTCTGACTGTAACTCAGAGATTTGTCAATCTGTTCCCTCATTCTATCATTCCTTTTTGGACATCTTCAGCAAGAAGGAGCTGAGATTCTTCCCCCTCATAGACATTATGACTGTCCCATTGAAATCCTCCCTGGAGCAGAGGTTCCATTTGGAATAATCTTTCCCTTAACCAAGTTGGAACTGAAGGCTCTTAAAGCTTACCTGGATGCCAACTTTAAAAAGGGGTTAATTCGCCCATCCACGTCACCAGCATGAGAAGGCATCTTCTTTGTGGAAAAGAAGGATCATACCTTACGGCCTTGTATTGATTACTGGGATCTGAAGAAAGTTGCGGTGAAAAACTGTTACCCTCTCCTGCTGGTACCCACATTATTCCAAAGGCTTGGAACAGCTACCATCTTTACCAAGCTGGACCTTCGTGGGGCCTATAATCTGGTCCGTTCAGGTGACAAAGGGAAGACCAATTTTTGCACCCGCTTTGGTCACTTTGAATATCTGGTGATGCTGTTCGTGCTCTGCAATGCTCCTGCCACCTTCCAGCATTTTGTAAATGATATTTTCAGAGACTAGATCTGTTTGCCATTGTATACCTGGGTGACATTCTAAACTCTTCATCATCATTGGCAGATCACCGCGAACACGTCAAATGTGTTTTGGCCCGATTACGGCAGCATAGACTTTATGCCAAGCATGAAAAGTGTGTTTTTTGAATGCCAAAGCATTCAATTGTTGGGATTACTCATCTCTGTCACAGGCATCAAGATGGATCCTCAAAAGGTTTCGGCAATCCTGGACCGGCCAGAACCAGCGAACAAGAAAGGAATTCAGCTTTTTGTTGGGTTTGCTAATTTCTATCAGAGATTTATTAAGTGGTTTTCTGCCATCATCTCCCCCATCACCCAACTAACCAAACAAGGTACCCATTCCCACTGGTCCTCTAAGGTACAGGCTTGAGATTCTTAAGAATTTATTAACTTTCGCACCTGTTTTGAAGCACCCTGACCCAGCGCTGCCCTATGTCCTTGAAGTGGAAGCTTCCAAAACTGTATTCAGGGCAGTATTATCCCAAAGACAAGGCACAAAGTCCCTGCTACATCCTGTTACTTTTTTTTCCCGCAAGTTATCAGCACCTGAAAAGAACTATGATGTGGGTGACAGGGAGCTCTTGGCAAGAATAGCCTTACCTCCTGGAAGGGGTCACACCACCAATCTTAATCTTTACAGATCACAAAAACCTAGAGTATTTAAGAACTGCAAAAAGAATGAAGCCACGTCAGCCCAGGTGGGTGCTTTTCTTCCCTAGATTTGCTTTCCATATTACGTACAGGCCAGGATCAAAGAACACCAAACCTGATGCACTTTCACGCATGTTTAGTGAGTCAGGGGACCCTGCGCCGCTTGATACTATCCTACCTGCTGGAACCTTTCTGCTGACACAGGAAGACCTGCTATCCTGAATCAGGTGGTCCTCAACTCGGAATATTGCCTGTCCAGACACAGACTTACAGGCAAAGAATGGCTTGTTGTTGCACGATAATAAAATCTTTGTACCTGAAGGGTTGTGGATAGCTGTCCTAGAACTCTGTCATGACCATAAATTGTGAGGACACTTTGGCACTCACAAGACATCAGAACTCCTGCAATGTACCTTCTGGTGGCCACAAGTTGAAGGGGACTGTAAAAAATATGTGGGGTCCTGTACTACCTGCATTCAAAACAAAAGCAGCAAGACCAAGGCTTGGGGCCTTCTTAATCCACTCCCAGTACTAGAGAGACCCTGGAAAATGATCTCTGTGGTTTTATCGTGGAGCTACCTCCTTCAGAAGGGTACTCCACTATCTTTGTGATGTTAGAACGGTTGACCAAGATGACCCACTTTTTACCTATGGAAGGCACACCTTCTGCTCCCGAAACAGTGGAGATCTTAATCAAAGAAGTCGTAAGAATCCGCGGAATCCCAGCAAATATTGTTTCGGACTGGGGGGTCCAATTCACCTCCAAATTTTGGAAGGCGCTATGTGAATCCTTGGAGGTGGAACCATCCTTCTCTTCAGCATACCACCCCCAGACTAATGGTCAGACTGAGAGGACCAACCAGACCCTGGAGCAGTATCTGCACCGTTTCTCTTCCTTCTCTCAGGATGACTGGGTTCCACTGTTACCACTTGCCGAGTTTGCTTACAATAACTTCATTCACTCTGCTATCAATCAGTCTCCGTTCTTTGAAAACTATGGCTTCCATCCATCTTTTCTGTCCAATTCTGTCCCAGAAAGCCTGGTCTTAGCAGTACAGGAAACAATGGACTTCTTTGTCACTAACAACAAACTGTTGTAAGGGACTGTGAATGCATGTTTGTATGTGTGTATGAATTTATGTGCACGCGTGTATGTATGTACAGTTGTGATCATAAGTTTTCATACCCTGGCAGAATTTATGATTTCTTGGCCATTTTTCAGAGAATATGAATGATAACAAAAAAACTTTTCTTTCACTCATGGCTAGTGTTTGGCTGAGAAGCCATTTATTATCAATCAACTGTGGTTACTCTTTTAAAATCATAATGAGAACAGAAACTACCCAAATGACCCTGATCAAAAGTTTACATACCCCAGTTCTTACCATGTATTGCCCCCTTTAACATCAATGACAGCTTGAAGTCTTTTGTGGTATTTTTGGATGAGGCTCTTTATCTTCTCAGATGGTAAAGTTGCCATTCCTCTTGGCAAAAAGCCTGCAGTTCCTGGACACTCTTGGGCTGTCTTGCATGAACTACACATTTGAGATCTCCCCAGAGTGGCTCAATGATATTGAGGTCAGGAGACTGAGATGGCCACTCCAGAACCTTCACTTTATTCTGCTGTAGCCAATGACAGGTCAACTTGGCCTTGTGTTTTGGATCATTGTCATGTTGGAATGTACTTACCCATGCGCAGCTTCCTGGGTGATGAATATAAATCCGGTATTTTTTGATAACATACTGCATTCATCTTGCCATCATTTTTAACCAAATTTCCTGTGCCTTTGTAGTTCACACATCCCCCAAACAGCAGCGATCCACCTCCGTTTTTCACAGGCCTTGTTGACTCCTCTCCAAATATAGGGTTTATGGTTGAGGCCAAAAAGCTAAATTTTGATCTCATCACTCCAAATGACTTTGTGCCAGAAGGTTTGAGGCTTGTCTCTGTGCTGTTTGGTGTATTGTAAGTGGGATACTTTGTGGTATTTGTGTAGTAATGGCTTTCTTTTGGTGACTCGACCATGAAGCCCATCTTTCCTAAAGTGCCTCCTTATTGTACATCTTGAAACAGCCACACCACGTGTTTTCAGAGAGTCCCGAAGTTATTTGTGAGTTTTTCTTTGCATTCCAAACAATTCTTCTGGCAGTTGTGGCTGAAATTGTAGGACATTAAAGATGTACGGCCAGGTGACTGTGTCAAATGCCTTTTTGGAGATCGATAGAGAGAAAGAAACCCTCTTGATGAGGACCCCATCCCATCTGGAATTTAATAGGGATATAACATCTATGGACCTCCTAATCTGATCGTGCCCCAGTCTCCCCAGAATAAAGCCCATCTGGCCTTGTGGACATATTGAGCAATGAAGGAAGATAACCGGTATTTTAACCATAATTTTGATAAGGATTTTGAGATCGTTGTTAATTAATGAAATTGGTCTATAATTGCTGACTATGCTTGAATCCTTACCAGGTTTGGGCATAACTGTGATATGTGCTAGGTTGAGAGCTTTATCCAGGGGAGAGCCTGATTTGAGGGAATTAAAGAATTTTGCCAATTAGGCCGCTAGGACAGTGGCAAATTTTTTATAATAACAGGCTGATTTTTTATCACCTCCGATACATCCTTTTCAGAGATTGATTTTTCTAGGATGGATTTGTGGGCATCTGATAGTTATGGTAGGGGTATATTGTCGAGAAAGGCATTTCATTTGGATTGAGTACCTAACAGTTTCCATTTATACAGGTCGGAGTAAAAATCATGGAAATATTCCATGATGCGTTTTGGGTTTTGGGAAAGGGTTCCCTGGCTGGTGCAAATTTTTGGGATTAGAAAGGAGCGGGGTTTGGGGGAAATTTTAGCTGCCAGTTTAGCACCAATCCTGTCCCCATGGGCATATAAACGGGCTCCTGTCCAACGGAGGCTCTTCTCGGCCTTGGTGGTTAGGGCTAGGTTCAGAGCTGGCTGTTTCTAAGGTTTTTAAGAAGTCGCTTGTGAGATGCCTATTGTGGTTTTTACTTTTCAGGTGGAACTCTGAGGAGAGCTGGGCTATGGTGGCTCGCCTTTCCCGCTTTAGCTTGGAGGTGATTTGGATAATTTTTCTTCTTATAGTGGCTTTATGGGCTGCCCATAACGTTTCAGGGGAGACGTCGCCTTTGTCGTTTAATTCAAAGTATTCCTTAATGTCTTTTTCAAGGATGGAACATCTCACTTATAATAAAAGAACCATTGAGTGATCAGAGATAGGGCAGTCTTTAATGCTGGCTTTTACGGCTCAAGGTAATTGGGAAGATTGCATAAAGATGTGGTCAATTCTAGAATGGATTTGGTTGGGTACCAAGTGGTGGGTATAGTCCCTAGATCTGGGGTTCAGATCCCTCCAGGTATCAATTAGGTCTAACATGTATAGTGAAGATGCTATGGTGGTACTTTGTTTTAGGGGTTTCTTTTTAAAGGGCAAACCTCTATTAGATTTATCTAACCATTGGTCGAAAGTTAAGTTTGTGTCCCCTCCTATTAATATCAGTCCTTATAGATGTGGTTTTAGTTTTGCCATCATATTGGAAAAGAAGGGTGCTTGCCCACTGTTAGGGGCATAGTAGGAGATTAGGGAATACAATATTCTATCGATTGAGCCTTTTACCAGGACAAATCTACCCACTGGGTCTTTATGGATGTCAGTCTGGTTAAATTTGACATGTTTTGAGAAGCAAATTGCGACTCCTTTAGTTTTGTTCGGGGCGTTAGAGAGGTAGAATTGGGGGTAGTGGTTGTGCAGAAAGGATGGGTTGTATGATGATGGGAAGTGGGTTTCCTGGAGGAAGTAGAACATCTATTTTGTGTGACTTATATAGGTTAAATAATTTTCTTCTTTTAATAGGGGAGTTCATGCCTTGGGCATTATGTGTGCCAATGCAGAAGGGTGATTGTTTGGTATGGTCATCTGCCTTGGATCATAGGGAGAAGGAGCAGCTGTAAGAGGTTATGACTTACCCTGAGGGAGGTTGATTGGGGTGCTAGCCTTGCCAGCCCCTTCCAAAGTCGACCAGGGGGCAGAGTGCGTGGAATTCCAGCTGACCCGCTGGAAAGAAGTGAGGGGAGAGTGAAAGAAAGAGCGGCTACAGTATCTAGCAAGAGAAGACAAGATGAGTGAATGACATTGAATTTAACAACATGCAGCAACAGCTTAAGTAACAAGCTAACATTCCCGTATCCTGAAGTGGGGAGAGTGAGTCTACTCACTCTGACCACAAGAAATTTCCCAGAAGGCGTTCCCCTTGACGGGGAAAGCAATAACATCTCTAGATGGGACCAAAGTTTCACCTGGAGAAGTTTGGAGGTGAAGTACATCTGACCCAGCGCCCCCACCCAAGTGATAACATAGAACAGGAACAATGAAGGGCTGACCTATTGGTGAGGTAAATTGGCATGCATTGTCATGGCCTCCTCCCTAGATTCCCCGAGGGGAGAAGGTGAGTAAAGGTATACTACAGGGGTCACTTTCCCCCCTCCAGCTAGGCTGGAGGAGGGAGAGGGAGCCGTCCCCAGTTTGCAACGATAGCGTTCAGTCTTATTTTCTATGTGGTTTGAACATTGGAGACCTGATGATAGGCTCAGTGCCTCAGATGGAATGTGTGGTTTTGATCCCCAGGTGGAGATCCTAGGCAAAGTGTCCACCGGTCAGGAAAGCCTCCAGAAATATAGCGGAGGCCTTGCAGGTAAAAAGTGTGACTGAAAAATATGCCTAGAAATAAAAAGGAAAAGGGAGGGGGTAGGAGTTGAAAGCTGAAAAGGGGAAGAAAATTTTCTCCCCAACCTTGCGAAAACTGAAAGTCTAAAGATAGGGTTAACTGTTCAACCTAGAGCAGGGTCTATGTGTAACTCTATGGAACAGGGTAATCAAATTGAAGGAGCCTTAGCAGTCAAGTCTCTTGGAGGGAATTGAGAGCAAAGAGAGGATAAATGAGTGGTGTTTAGGGATGGACTTACATCGGCTGTTAGTTTGTTTGGGGAGACCCGAACATTATGGGGCATTCGCGGCAACTTTGCATGCCTCATGATGTTTTCAAATGGCCTGCATGCTTTGGCCAATCAGGGGGCAGTCTGCTGTAAGAGCTTTGATTGGCTAAAGGCAGGGTGACTTTAGCCAATCACTGCACAGCAGCCTCAATCCAGGCCCCACACTATATAAAGCCGATTGTACAGCGGCTCTATGAAGTGTGTGAAACGGCGGATAGATAGGTGGTTTAGGTTGAGGATTGCAGGCAGTTTAGTTAGATAGGCAATTGTAAAAAAAAGAAAAAAAAAAGATAGATAGATAGATAGATAGATAGATAGATAGATAGATAGATAGATAGATAGATAGATAGACAGATAGATAAAAAGATAGATAGATAGATAGATAGATAGATAGATAGATAGATAGATAGATAGATAGATAGATAGATAGATAGATAGATAGATAGATAGATAGATAGAAAGATAGATAAAAAAAAAGATAGATATATAGATAAAAAGAAAAAAAAGATAGATAGATAGTAGGGATGGGCTTTATGTTCGACCTGAACATTGGCTGTTCGTTTGTTCGGGAAAACCCGAACATTATGGGGCGTTCGCGGCAACAGACAAGCATGCTTTGGCCAATCAGCGGGCAGCCTGCTGTGAGAGCTTTGATTGACTAAAGGCAGGGTGCCTTTAGCCAATCACTGCACAACAGCCTCAATTCATGCCCCACACTATATAAAGCCGCTTGTACAGCTGCTCTATGTAGTATGTTGGCGTTTTTTTATATATTGCCGGAAACCGGCAATACATTACAGCCTCAATTTTAAAAGACAATTTTTTCTATGGAAATGTCATTTTGCTCTGGCTATGTTCTACACCTCATAGAGATGCACCCTTTTACACACAGACTAAGGACACCCCCCAGGCACAATATTTAAAGGAATTTTTCTTTTTTTTCACTTTAAGCATTATTAAAATCACTGCTCCTGAAAAAACAATTGATTTAAATGCTTTTTTTTCATTGATACATGTCTCCTAGGTCCCCATACACTTTTTAGCGCAATAACATTGCATATAAGCCTTTAAAATGAGCACTTTTGATTTTTCATGTTCAGGTCCCAGAGGCTTTAATGGTGTTCGGATGTTCGCCCTGAACTTTTTGTCTGTTCGCATGTTCTGGTGCGAACCGAACCGGGGGGTGTTTGGCCCATCCCTAGTGGTGTTTTTACTGAGTCTTGAGATACCCAATCTAGGAAGAAATCCAATGCAGCATGAAGTATGTGAATCAGGGAGGGCGAGCTTCTTTTGATCTCTTTGCCTGCTGTTTCTGCCACATTGGGGCAACAGAGCTGGGTGGCGGGGGACTCTTGGACCAACTGGGTCCCCTGGAAGCTGCAGCAGTGGCCGGTGTCTGAGTTATAATGGCCAATTGCAGGAGAAGCCGTTCCCCTTCAGCGAATGTAGAGAAGCCATATGGCTTGTTGGAGATGGATTTACAAAGACAGAACCAGAGACAGGATATGCAGGTCCATATACAATAATAAGTAGTAATATGATGCCACTCACTACCATTTAGTGTCCCTCTCTTTAACCCAAAACTGCATATATGAAAAACATGAGGTATGTTCTCTTGACAGACCACGAGAACCGAGCGGCTAATTAGAGAGGGATGGGCAATACTTCAAATATTAGAAAATATTACTTTAATAAGTGAATGATAAACATAACAAATAATGCAGTAGATGCTAGATAGTAAAACACAAAACATGAATATCACCAAGCAGTCCTAGAGGGACCATAGGTCTTCCAGGCTGCATGACCTAAAACACTAAGACACACACAAGGGGAGACAAACATGATAAAAAACGTCCGGACATGCGGGGGAAAAAATTGGTGTAACATCACTGTAATGGATGATCACACCAGAGTTGGTGTGTGTGGACCGTAAATATTGGTCACAACAAAGGAGCGGAAAGTAAGCGGCAGCCGACCAGTGCGGCTATGATCCGGGAGTAAGTGAATAATTTCATTATAAAAGATT
>BLSH010426644.1:105413-125479 GCA_018402905.1 Glandirana rugosa
ACGTTCAGCCGTATGAGTAAGTAGGTGTGTTGGTCGTTGACTAGGCTACATCCTGTACGGTGTTGGAACGGATGCAAGGTTGTGGCATGTCCTACATCGGATCAGTTGCTGGTTGTGTGGATGAATGAGTATGCCGACTTGCACTATTTGTCACTCTGTCCAGATCGAAAATAACCAATTAGTCCATGAGACCTAAAGATGTGACCCTATGATCAGAGACTAGCAATGTGAGCTAGCCAATGGAAGTAGATCGGGTGCAAGTTCAAATGCAGGTATAATGATACACATCCGATGAGTGTGATACCGGAGCGTTAGCTCCACTTGTCAGTGGTATTGTCCTTACAGTTGCACCGTTACTGTTAGGCAGTCTCATCTATCATGGACCAGAGTTTCCATACCTCAAATGTTCCGGCCTTCCTGAACCTTCATTCCCTGGGTCCTCCATCACAGGTACCTGTGTGTGCCGTTCGCCTTGATGCGCCTTGACACGGCGTGCATTAAGGATGCAGGGGTGTACACTGCTGGATCCTGAACGTATCCCCGGCCTGATAGTGAGGCTTGGAAAGCAAGCGCCTCCTATCAGGAAGCAGGACCTATACACGTGTCTTCATTCCAGGAAATAGCGGACTTATCTGCATCCTTAATGCACGCCGTATCAAGGCGCATCAAGGCGAACGGCACACACAGGTACCTGTGACGGAGGACCCAGGGAATGAAGGTTCAGGAAGGCCGGAACATTTGAGGTATGGAAACTCTGGTCCATGATAGATGAGACTGCCTAACAGTGACGGTGCAACTGTAAGTACAATACCACTGACAAGTGGAGCTAACGCTCCGGTATCACACTCACCGGATGTGTATCATTATACCTGCATTTGAACTTGCACCCGATCTACTTCCATTGGCTAGCTCACATTGCTAGTCTCTGATCATAGGGTCACATCTTTAGGTCTCATGGACTAATTGGTTATTTTCGATCTGGACAGAGTGACAAATAGTGCAAGTCGGCATACTCATTCATCCACACAACCAGCAACTGATCCGATGTAGGACATGCCACAACCTTGCCTAGGATATTGACTTAATGCTGATTGATCATCTCCCGGATCATAGCCGCACTGGTCGGCTGCCGCTTACTTTCCGCTCCTTTGTTGTGACCAATATTTACGGTCCACACACACCGACTCTGGTGTGATCATCCATTACAGTGACGTTACACCAATTTTTTCCCCCGCACGTCCAGACGGTTTTTATCATGTTTGTCTCCCCTTGTGTGTGTCTTAGTGTTTTAGGTCACGCAGTCTGGAAGACCTACGGTCTCTCTAGGACTGCTTGGTGATACTCATGTTTTGTATTTTACTATCTAGCATTTACTGCATTATTTGTTATGTTTATCATTCACTTATTAAAGTAATATTTTCTAATATTTGAAGTATTGCCCATCCCTCTCTAATTAACCGCTCGGTTCTCGTGGTCTGTCAAGAGAACATACTTCATGTTTTTCATTGTTGGAGATGGAGAAGTTTAAGCAAAAGGGGAAAAATCTGTAGTTGATGGCTTTCTGTGTCAAGGCTTGAAGCAGGGGTTTCAGGGATCTTCTCCTTTGAATGGTGAACGGGGATAAGTCTGTAAAAATTTGGATATGGTAGTCCTGGAATGAGAGATGTTCTTTATCCCGGGCCCGGCGCATGACTTCATCTTTAGTTTTGTAAAAATGTGGTTTAACCACAATGTCGTGCGGGAGACCGTCTTGATGAGGGGGTTGAAGGGCTCCGTGGGCCGGTCCATTTCTAGACGATGGTCTGGAATGTGAGGGATCAGGTATTTTATGATTGAACGCACCACTGCTTCTGAGTCCTTGAAGGATTCAGAGACCCCCCTGATCCTAAAATTGTATCTGCGTGACCTGTTCTCAAGGTCGTCCAGTTTGAATAGGGCTGTTTCAAGTTGTTCATGCAATTCCTGAATATGGTCTGTATTTTGGTTTGCTCTGGTGATAGTTTGGTCAGTTTTAATCTCGATCGCTTCAATTCTAGCCCCCAGTTGCTGTATATCAGCTTGGATGGTTGTAGTTATTTGTGCTGCTGTCTATGCAAGGCCCCTTGTTAGCATTTGTGAGAATGTCTCAAGCAGAGAGGGGATATTTGTAGGGATCTTTTGCTGGGTCCTGCAATCACTCCTCAGGTGGTCCAAGGTGGGTAAGGCCTCATCCATGGGGATTAGGTTAATGCTCCCTGGGGTCCCGCAGGGATTCAGATGGCGCCAGGGGGGGATGAGCTTGTATTTCCTTACTTGCTCCTGAGCTCGGAGGCAGCGTGATGTGAAGTGCCAGGTTATCCTGGTCTGCTATAGAGGCTTCTTCCTCCATCCCAGCACCGCATGTATCCCCATCTTGGAGGGATGTCTGGCCATGGGCCAGAACCCCATCTGCCTGGAAAGGTCCCTCCTGGCTGAGCCCCCTGCCATCCCGGGGGATCTCGGGAATCTCCGAATTCACCCGGGGGATGATCAGAGCGGAGGCGGCTCTTCTGATAGCTGCTGTGGGGGTATGTGGCTGGATTGGTGTGAAGCTCCTAGGAAAGACATCCATCCATGGAGCTGCTACGCATGTGCCTGTGGCTGAAATTTTAGTTGGTCTACTTGACTGTGATTTCAACAGAACCCCTCATTTTACACTTCTTGATTAGAGTTTGAACACTGCTGATTGGCATTCTTAATTCCTTGGGTATCCTTTTAAATCCCTTTCCTGTTTTATACAGTTCAACTACCTTTCCCCGCAGATTCTTTGACAATTCTTTTGCTTTCCCCATGAATCAGAATCCAGAAACATCAGTGCAGCACTGGATAGAGAGTGCAAGGGTCTGTCAGGAGTCCAGAAACTCATTGACCTTTTATACACACCAATTACAAGCAAACAGATCACAGGCGAGGATGGTCATCTTTAATCGCCATTCAAACCCCTTTTTGTCAACTTGTGTGCATGTTATCAAGCCAAAATAACCAGGGTATATAAATGTTTGATCAGGGTCATTTGGGTAGTTTCTGTTGTCATTATGATTTAAAAAGACTAAACACAGTTGATTGATAATAAATGGCTTCAGCCACACACTAACCATGAGTGAAAGAAATGTTTTTGTGTTCTCATTCATACTTTCTGAAAAAATGGCCAAGAAATCATAAATTCTGCCAGGGTATGTAAACTTATCAGCACAACTGTATGTGTGTATGTATGTGTGTGTGTGTGTGTATAAACATGCATTTATGTGTGTATGTGCATGTATGTATGCATATGCAGTATCTCACAAGAGTGAGTATACCCTCACATTTATGTAAATATTTTATTCTTTTTTTTTACTTTCAAAAATTTTATTTAATGACAGTATCAGCTTTAGAGAGATATCATACATTTGCTAAGGAAGCAAATAACAATGAGTATTGTGGATAACATAGGTGTGGAAACAGATGTAGCAACATCAACAGTTCAATATATGTCCAGGTTAACATAAGCGCAATTCTATTGGTATGATGACATATTGCTTGTTTCAAAGTGGAAGTAGTCAGGGTGAAGATCCTATGTCCAAATACAATTTATAAAGTTGTATGATAATTGTGATAATGAGAATTCAAAGGGCTACCTTGCCGCTGATCGGGCCCCCCTTTTTGGGTACCCAACCAGCAGCAAGCAGCGGTATGGAGCTATCACAGGTGGAATATAACAGTAAAGGAGGTAAAGGGATAGAGGAAAAAGAGAGAGGGGGGAGAGAAGGAAAAGTTGGGGGGTGGGTTAGTTTCCTCCTCAGTCTCCGCTAGACCCCAATCAGACATTGTCTAGTAATAGATTAAGGTTGTAGATAGAGTTGATCGAACCTCTGGAAGTTCGGGTTCTGCAGGTTCGGCCGAGCTTCGGGACAAAGTCCGGGTTCGGGTCCGGACTTGACCCGAACTTTGACCCGGACCCCGAACCCCATTGAAATCAATGGGGACCCAAACTTTTAGGAACAAAAATGGCTGTAACAAAGTCCTGGAAAGTCCTAGAGGTCTGCAAAAGGAAGGAAAATGGGGGTAAGGGTCGGACAAGTGCCCTGCAAAGAAATGGGGATAGGGAAATAACAATATAATTTTTAAGCTAAAATCACATAAAAAAATCAAAAATGGAGGTGGATGTGGAGTTGGAGGTTGAGGAGGCGGTAAAAGTGGCGGTGGAGGAGGAGCAGGAGGAGACAACACTGTTTTTTGGGGTTTTTTTTGGAATTTTTTTGTTTTTTTTAAACCAGCAATGTTTTCTGCACATTTTAATTTTGTGCAATAAACAATAATCTGTCCCTTTAAGCAACAGTAGGAACCTCTCCCTATAGAACTAGGAGATGATTTTAGATTCTAAAATCCTCTCCAAGTTGTACAGGGAAAGCCTCCAGCTGTTGCTTTAAGGGAAAGATTATTGTTCTAAAATCATCTTCACAGTCGGTGGGAAAAGCCTATTTCAGCCGCATAGAGGCATATTAGTGTTCTAAAATCACCTTCAAAGTGTGTGGGAAAAGCCTACTGCAGGGGCATAGAGCCATATTATTGTTCTAAAATCATCTTCACAGTGGGTGGGAAAAGCCTGTTTCAGCCGCATAGAGGCATATTAGTGTTCTAAAATCATCTTCAAAGTGTGTGGGAAAAGCCTATTGCAGGGCCATAGAGCCATATTAGTGTTCTAAAATCATCTTCACAGTGTGTGGGAAAAGCTTGTTTCAGCCGCATAGAGCCATATTAGTGTTCTAAAATCATCTTCACAGTGTGTGGGAAAAGCCTGTTTCAGCCGCATAGAGCCATATTAGTGTTCTAAAATCATCTTCACAGTATGTGGGAAAAGCCTGTTTCAGCCTCATAGAGCAATATTAGTGTTCTAAAATAATCTTCACAGTGTATGGGAAAAGCCTGTTTCAGTCGCATAGAGCCATATTAGTGTTCTAAAATCATCTTCACAGTGTGTGGGAAAAGCTTGTTTCAGCCTCATAGAGCCATATTAGTGTTCTAAAATCATCTTCACAGTGTGTGGGAAAACCTGTTTCAGCCACATAGAGCCATATTAGTGTTCTAAAATCATCTTCACAGTGTGTGGGAAAAGCTTGTTTCAGCCGCATATAGCCATATTAGTGTTCTAAAATCATCTTCAAAGTGTGTGGGAAAAGCCTACTGCAGGGGCATAGAGCCATATTAGTGTTCTAAAATCATCTTCACAGTGTGTGGGAAAAGCCTGTTTCAGCCGCATAGAGCCATATTAGTGTTCTAAAATCATCTTCACAGTGTGTGGGAAAAGCTTGTTTCAGCCTCATAGAGCCATATTAGTGTTCTAAAATCATCTTCACAGTGTGTGGGAAAACCTGTTTCAGCCACATAGAGCCATATTAGTGTTCTAAAATCATCTTCACAGTGTGTGGGAAAAGCTTGTTTCAGCCGCATAGAGCCATATTAGTGTTCTAAAATCATCTTCAAAGTGTGTGGGAAAAGCCTACTGCATGGGGCATAGAGCCATATTAGTGTTCTAAAATCATCTTCAAAGTGTGTGGGAAAAGCCTGTTTCAGGTGCATAGAGCCATATTAGTGTTCTAAAATCTTCACAGTGTGTGGGAAAAGCCTGTTTCAGCCGCATAGAGCCATATTAGTGTTCTAAAATCATCTTCACAGTGTATGGGAAAAGCCTATTGCAGGGGCATAGAGCCATATTACTGTTCTTCCAGCCACATAGAGAGCCATATTATTGTTCTAAATTTTAGAACAATAATATGGCTCTATGCGGCTGAAACAGGCTTTTCCCACACACTGTGAAGATGATTTTAGGACACTAATATGGCTCTATGCGGCTGAAACAGGCTTTTCCCACACACTGTGAAGATGATTTTAGAACACTAATCTTTCCCTTAAAGCAACAGCTGGAACCTTTCCCTGTACTACTTCATGATGATTTTAGAACACTAATCTTTCCCTTAAAGCAAGAGCTGGAACCTTTCCCTGTACAACTTGATGATGATTTTAGAACACTAATCTTACCCTTAAAGCAACAGCTGGAACCTTTCCCTGTACAACTTGATGATTTTAAAAAAAATAATCTTTCCCTTAAAGCAACAGACTCTACCTAGTCCAGTCAGATCGTTCTGTGCAGCAGGATGAGGTGTGCAATCTGTCCCTCAAAGCAGCAGTACTAGCATCTCTCCCTAGTCCACAATCAGATCGTTCAGTAATGCAGGATAAGATGTTCTGCAATCTGCCCCTCACAGAGCCAGCAGCATCATCTCCCTAAACTATCCCGAGAGCATATGACATGCAGCACGGTGACTCCAGCCCCATATAGAGGCTGGGTCACATGGTGCACTGGCCAATCACAGCCATGCCATTAGTAGGCATGGCTATGATGGATTCTAGGGAAAACCAGTGAAACACTTGTTGATTGGCTGCCCTTGGCAGCTTTTCAACACGTGGAATAAAATACCAGAACCCCGGACCCGAACCCGGACTTTTTTTGAAAAGTCCGGGTTCGGGTCCAGATCCCGGACACCCAAAAATTTGGTACAGAGCCGAACTTTACAGTTCGGGTTTGCTCAACTCTAGTTGTAGAGGGTATACAAATAGGGTGTTTATTGAGGCTGGCCCTCTCAAACTCGCCCCTTTGGTAGGGGTGAGAGGTCCATATGGGGGGTGGGTTGGGTGTGATACAGGTTCTTGTCCCGTGTGAGTTTAGTGTAGGTGGTCAAGTTATGGTTGTCTCAGTAGTATCTTGTATTTGTCCGTTGTACGGAAGTGGTTCCAGCAGGCCCCACGTCTTGGAATATTTAGCTGGTGCATCTCGGGCTATGTAAATAAGTTCTTCCATTTCAGGGATTTTGTTAATTTGTTGGAACCACTCAAGAATGGTCGGTGTGTGGGTGGAGCGACAGTGTGTTATTAGTTCTCTAACTTGTGTCCAGAAAGGCTGAATCAGTGGACATGACCATAGGATATGTAACAAGGCCCCTGGCTCTCCAGTGCATCTCCAACATTTGTTGGATGCTGTTAGGTTGAATTTGGCTAGAAGCTTTGGAGTCTGGTACCAACGAGTCAGGGTCTTGTAATTGTTTTCTTGGATGGAGACATTTAAGGAGCCTTTGTGGGCAATCAGAAATATATGTTCCCATTGGTCCTCTGACAATTCTAGCTGTATTTATTTCTCCCAGGTTGCACAAGCCCTGCTAGCCTTTGGTGAGGTGTCTCCAAAGAGCATGGAGTAGATGGTGGAGATTAGGTGTTGTTGGGGAGTTGATTGGGAGCATAGGTGTTCAAACAGGCTCATTGTTCTGGAAATTGAGGAGTTGCAATGTCTCCTTTTGCTTTGGGTTGTGTCAAAAGGTCATAGGGTATTCTTGGACACTTTTGCTTGCACAAGAATCTAGTGCAAGTATTTTTGCATGATTGGAAAAAGGTTGGAAGAAGATTTATGGGAACAGTTTGCATGATGTAGAGGATGCCGGGTAGGATGTTCATCTTCAGGAGAGCTGCGCCGAACCGAACCAAGAGAACTGGGGTTTATTCCAGTTGTTGAGGTCGTCGGTGATAGATTTGAGAATTGGTAGATAATTCTTCATGAAAAGGTCTGAGGGGTTTGTTGTGAGAAAGATCCCTAGATATTTAATCACCTTATTTTGCCATTGGAAGTGGAAATGAGTTTTACAGTGTGTTACTGTATCTTGTGGGAGAGAAATGTTAGGAGCATGGGATTTAGCGAAATTGATTTTAAAGTTGGACAGACGATGAAATAGTTCAAACTCTTTCAGTAAATTCGGGATGGATATGTGGGGGTTGGTTAGGAACATCAAGATATCATCAGCAAATGCTACCAGTTTATATGTATGACATGTGGTACATATGCTATTTTATTCTATCTTTTCATGTGACGACATTAAAAAAATTACCCTTTGCTACAATGTAAAGTAGTGAGTGTACAGCTTGTATAACTTTGTGTAAATTTGCCGTCCCCTCAAAATAACTCAACACACAGCCATTAATGTCTAAAACCTCTGGCAAAAAAGTAAGACCAGAGCTGAGAACCTCTTTGAAGTGGGAGATAAAAATGGCAAGGTATTCGCGTTACTTACAGCAGAAGAGCAGATGCCGACAGTGGTTCCTTGTGTTTACGATAAGTTTAATCAGCTGAAAACATCTAAAGATGAGGTGTTGCAGGTTTTTGTCGATTTCTATGAATCCTTGTATGCCCCTGCTCCGTCTTATGAAGATGGAGATCTGGCCTCCTTTTTGGATGGGCTGGATCTTCCGGTCTTGTCAGATGAGAACAGGTTGCAATTAGATGCTCCTTTTACGGTGGAGGAGGTATAACAGGCAATCGGCTCCTTTCCAAGTGGAAAGTCACCGGGGCCGGATGGTCTGCCTGCAACATGGTATCAGTTTTATTTATAATAAATTATAAATTTTCCCCTAGGCTACTGAGTTTGTATAACTCCTGTTTGAAGGATAGGAACCTTCCGCCCTCCTTTTATGCTGCAAATGTAATACTATTGGTAAAACCAGGGAAAGATCCCCTTAGATGTGCCTCTTATCGACCTATAGCGCTTCTAAATGCTGATTTAAAGATACTAACTATAATGCTTGCAGTTAGATTAACAAAAGTTCTTCACTTATTGGCTTCTCCAGATCAGACCGGTTTTATGCCCAATAAGGCCACAGCAGCTATTAAATTAAATGTTGAGATATCCAGGACCTTTTCGGTCCGTTGCGGGACTAGACAGGGTTGCCCACTTTCCCCGGGGCTTTTTTCCCTTGTGATAGAGCCAGTTGCTAGGGCCCTACGTGACTCCCCGCTGGTGAAAGGTATTCAGGTGGACTCCCAGATGGAGAAGACAGCACTTTATGCAGACGATGTGGTTCTGTTTCTGAGGGATCCGGCTACATCTGTCAGGCATGCTCTAGAAATCTTTAATAGGTTTACCACCTTCTCCGGTGAGGGTCAATTGGAGCAAATCAATGCTTCTTCGCCCAGGAAATGTGCTCGATAGGATCTCCATGGGTGACATCCCCCTTCAAGTGGTAACAGAGGTTAAATATTTAGGTATTGTAGTGTCAGCCTCTGTCTCAGACTTTATCAGGTTGAACTTTACTCCGGTGGTTGCCACTGTAAAGTGTAGACTTAGAGCCTGGAAGAATATGCCCATCTCCCTGATGGGTAGAGTTAACCTAGTTAAGATGAAGCTCTTGCCTTTGTTGCTATATATCCTTAGGCACTCCCCAGTATGGTTTCCGAAATATTTTTTTAAGTCCCTTCATGGGATGATGTCAGAGATTTTTGGCAGGGGAGGGTACCAAGGATTAAAATTAACATATTGCAACAACCGTGGAAGGCAGGGGGGTTGGCTGCACAAGATTTTTATAAATATTTCTTGGCAGGACAACTAGTTACGGTCAAGCGATTGTTGACGGGACCATTGGATGATGTGGCTGTCGCCTTAGAGGCGGCAATCATGGATTCCTATGAAGCTCTGGCTTATTTGGTGTATTGTGGACCGAGGGCACTATACCCGTTAACAATCCCCATGAAAGTGGTTCTTAGGGCCTGGCAGTTGGTGCGGGGGAAGGAGTTTGGGGGTCCCTTCCCGACTTCTCCATATACCCCGCTGTGGAGAAATCCTACCCTCCCACATTTTTATAACATGGAGGATCCCTGCATGTGGGTTAAGGTTGGGATTAAAAAACTAGGAGATATTATAAGCGATGGTCAATTTCTGCAGTTCGCGGAGATGAAGGCACGATATAATTTACCCAATTCTCATTTTTTTAGATATATACAGTTGCGTCACGCCTATCAGGCGCAGTTTGGAGGGACCAAGTACATTTTCTCGGAATCGGATCTAGAATCCATGTTGCGGGATGATGAATTGGTCAAGCCCTTATCTACCATATAGGCACTTGTTCCCTGAAACGGTAAAGATACTGAGCAGATGTAGATCTAAGTGGGAAGTAACGGTCCCGGGGTTAAATAATGATGATTGGGAAAATATGTGGGATACCCCTTTTTCAAGTTTAATATCCACTCGAGACTGTCTTATACAATATAAGTTTCTCCACAGGATTTATTTGACTCCATTGAGGATAGCCCACATTTTTGGAGCTAAAGGATCACCCTGCTGGAGATGTGCGCAGGAGGATGCCGATATCATGCATATTTTCTGGGAATGTCCAGCCATTATGGACTACTGGGAGGGTATCCTGACATGTATTCGGTAGGTAACTTCAATTTCGTTAATCCCATTGGTTAAACATTGTTTATTAGGATTGGTGAACGATCTTGCGCCTAGTACAGCGATTAGAACTTTACTTGTGATACTTTTCTTCCATGCCAGGAAACGGATTGTTTTGTCATGGAAGAAATCTTCTCCACCTTCAATGGATTCTTTGAAGGCCCTAGTAAACAGAACCCTCCCATTTTATAAAGCTGTATACTTGAATAGAGGAGCAATTAAGAAATTTGATAGGATCTGGGGTGGATGGATGGCCTCTTCCCTCACTGCAACAGATCTAATTTAAGAAGCAGGGAACGTATGCCTATCATGGAGGGATGTTTGGAGTTGGGGGATTTGGTGGGAGCCATATGTGCTTGAATTAATTTGTTACATATTTTGTGAAAATCATATTTAGGAATGGAAGATAGAGGCCAATCTTGGGTTATCCAGCGATTTTAAAGGATGTTATGTTTTTGATGTGGGTTGTGCTGCCCCCTTTTTTTTTCATATTTAGGAATGGAAGATAGAGGCCAATCTTGGGTTATCCAGCGATTTTAAAGGATGTTATGTTTTTGATGTGGGTTGTGCTGCCCCCTTTTTTTTTCTCTGTATCTTGTTGTTGTAAATAATGGAAACATGTTAATAAAGAGAATTTAAAGAAAAAAGTAAGTACATCCCTAAGTGAGAATGTCCAAATTGGGCCCAAAGTGTCAATATTTTGTGTGGCTACCATTATTTTCCAGCACTGCCTTAACCCTTTTGGGCATAGATTTCACCAGAGCTTCACAGGTTGCCATTGGAGTCCTCTTCCACTCCTCCATTATGATATCGTGGAGCTGGACAATGTTGGAGACCTTTCACTCCTCCAACTTCTGTTTCAGGATGCCCCACAGATGCTCAATAGGGTTTAGGTCTGGAGACAGGCTTGGCCAGTCCATCTTTACCCTCCTTTAGCAAGGCAGTGGTCGTCTTGGAGGTGTGTTTGGGGTCATTATTATGTTGGAATACTGCCCTGCTGCTCAGTCTCCGAAGGGAGGGGATCATGCTCTGCTTCAATATGTCACAGTACAAGTTGGAATTCATGGTTCCCTCAATGAACTGTAGCTCCCAAGTGTTGGCAGCACTCATGCAGCCCCAGACCATGACACTCCCACCACCATGCTTACTGTAGGCAAGACGCACTTGTCTTTGTACTCCTCACCTGGTTGCTACCACACACGCTTGACACCATCTGAACCAAATAAGTTTATCTTGGTCTTGTCAGACCACAGGACATGGTTCCAGTAATTCATGTCCTTAGTCTGCTTGTCTTCAGCAGACTGTTTGTGGGCTTTCTTGTGCATCATCTTTAGAAGAGGCTTCCTTCTGGGATGACAGCCATGCAGACCAATTTGATGCAGTGTGCAGCGTATGGTCTGAGCACTGACAGACTGAACCCCCCACCCCTTCAACCTCTGCAGCAATGCTGGCAGCACTCATGCGTCTTTTTCCCAAAGACAACCTCTGGATATGACGCTGAGCATGTGCACTCAACTTCTTTGGTCAACCATGGCGAGGCCTGTGCTAAGTGGAACCTGTCCTGTTAAACCGCTGTATGGTCTTGGCCACCGTGCTGCAGCTCAGTTTCAGGGTCTTGGCAATATTCTTATAGCCTAGGCCATCTTTATGTAGAGCAACAATTCTTTTTTTTTTCAGATCCTCAGAGAGTTCTTTGCCATGAGGTGCCATGTTAAACTTCCAGTGACCAGTATGAAAGAGTGAGAGCGATAACAACAAATTTAACACACCTGCTCCCCATTCACACCAGAGACCTTGTAACACTAATGAGTCACATGACACCAGGGATGGAAAATGGCTACTTGGGCCCAATTTGGACATTTTCGCTTAGAGGTGTACTCACTTTTGTTACCAGCGGTTTAGACATTAATGGCTGTGTGTTGAGTTATTTTGAAGGGACAGCAAATTTGCACTGTTATACAAGCTGTACACTCACTACTTTAAAAGTGTAATTTCTTCAGTGTTGTCACATGAAAGGATAGAATAAAATATTTACAAAAATGTGAGGGGTGTAGTCACTTTTGTGAGATACTGTATGTGTACATGTGTGTATGTGCATGCATGCATGCATTTTTGTGCACGTGTGCATGCATTTATGTATGTGTGCATGTCCATGCGTATATGTATATGTGCATTTATGTGTGGAATGACAGTTTGAAAATAAGTAGGGGGCTTCAAGTAGTGGCTGCTGGTTACATAGTGAAGTGGCCTGGTCATTGAGGGGTTATTTGTGATCCTCCTGCTCAGTTCCCTCCCCAACAGCTGTGTTAAAACTGTATGTTGTCTTTAACTGGCTCTGTCGATAATGATGACTATGAAAGCACTATCCCCCTCCCCTGTTAGGGTACTCTCACACTGGGGTGGGGGGGTGGTAGCGGTAAAGCGCCACTGAAACTAAGTTTCAGCTGCGCTTTTTTCTCGGATATACTGACACTATGGCGCTGCTATGCAGGAGGGACCACGGCACTTTTAACCCCCCACAAGGGGTTAAAAAGGAGTTAAAAGTGCCTGCGTTCCACGCTTCCGAGGCGGTGTGCAGCCGCTTTGGAAGTGCTTGCCATTGATTTCAATGGCAGGGGCGGTTGAGGAGCGGTGTATAACTGCTCACTGCACTGCCCCAAAGATGCTGCTTGCCTGACTTTTTGTTATGTCCTGCAAGCATACCGCCCCAGTGTGAAAGCACTCTGGGCTTTCACACTGGGGTGGATGGGGTGTTTTTCAGACGCTATAAGGCGCTATAAGTGTCAGTAGAGTCCTGCTCTGTAATGATTTCTGAGAGTTACAGCTACAGTTTCTTTTCATGCAACCTGACAGCTGTGTTCTTACAGGGGGACACCCCCCCACACACCAGAACACTCTGATCAATGCTCCCTGCCATTGGCTGAGAGCGCTGATCGGGAATAGGTTGGCTGCTGGTTTTCCAGCATGCACGTCTGACAGACCAACGTACACATGGACCGAATGTCGGACGTTTTTTTTAACCGTCCTTTGTCTTCTGACATTTCGCCTGTGTATATGGGGCTTTAGTCTGTTCCATCCTGCCTGTGAAATGCTACATCCCCTATGCCTGCTCTGCATTTATGGGGTTAACTGCTTCCACATTCAATGCAGGCTGGAGCTTGGGTGCAGAATCTCCCCCTATATTGGCACATCACCAATCAGACACAAGGTTAAAGTTTATTGCAGTCCTCTCAGCAGAGGACTAGCAGCCCCTCCCATATCAGTTTTGCAGCTTGAGAAAGGGAGCAGAAGTAATCACATGACTGTTATATCAGGCTACATGGAAAAGGTATTTAGACACTTTATTTGAAATAAAACATGGCCAATATAAGAGCCTGACATTAAAAGGGATAATGCTGATTTCAATCTTTGACTTTACAACCACTTTAACTGGGAAGAAAAAAGATTTCCTGGAGTTACACTCCTGGCCCCAGGGATTTGAAGTTTATTGCACAAACTTACTGACAAAACAAAAAATAAAATAACTTCAGAAACAGTCACTGTTATAATTGCTTGAAATTATTATTTTTGTTCTGAAAGTTGTATGAAAAAAGAAAGAAAGGAAATATATATATCAATCATTATTTTGAAGTTCAATAAGTTTTTATTGGGTTTTCCATATACATAACAGAACCAGTGTACTGAATACAAAGTTTGGAAAAAGTCATCATTGGTACATTTAGAAGATAGTGAGGTATAGTGGGTCATATATACATTTTCAAACAGATTTAATGAAGTCATTGTTATTACATTGAAGCTACCCGTAAACCCCTCAGTGATAGAGCACCCTACCCCCCCGGCCAACACCCCTATTGGGGACATACTGGCCCAGATTTACTATACCTCCCAAATCTACTCCAGCAGTGCCTTAAAATAACTCCCAATTAAAGTCAATTACAACTTCAACTCTCACAAAAGGGAGTAAATTAACTCACATACCTGTGAAGATACCTCTCAGATCACATGTTCTAACTTCTTGATGTCAGCTGGAATTGAACTTTCAGAATTCAGAATTCCTCCATTTAATCCTTGTATGCAAGTTCATTGCCATAAAAAAAAAAAAAAAAAAAATTACCGCCCCTCTCTAATTTTAACAGCCTTAGCCCTAGGGGACATGTCTGAATAGAAAAAAAATTCAATTTTTTTTTTTCAGGAGCAGTGGTTTTAATAATTAGGCTGGGGTCACACTAGTCCGATTCTCGGACCGACATTAAGAGCACAAGTTGCATTACCTCACAAAAACAATAATTCCCTATGAGAGCCGTCTTAACTGGTCTGACTTGTGTTTGTGCTCCAGGAGCATACCAGGCCCTTTGATCTGGTACGGATTTTAAGGGGACCCCCACGAACAAAAAAAACGGCATGGCGTCCCCCCGAAATCCATACCAGACCCTTATCCGAGCATGCAGCCTGGCAGGCCAGGAAAGGGGATGGGGACGAGCGAGCGCCCCTCCTGGACCATACCAGGCCGCATGCCCTCAACATGGGGAGTATGGGTGCTTTGTCCCCATTTTAATGAGGACAAGGGCCTCTTCCCTACAACCCTTGCCGGTGGTTGTCGGGGTCTGCGGGCAGGGACTTGTTGGAATCTGGAAGCCCCCTTTAACAAGGGGGCCCCCAGATGCCGGCCCCCCACCCTATGTAAAGGAGTTTGGGGTACATCGTACCCCTACCCATTTACCTGGAAAGAAAGTGTACAAAAAAAACACACTACACAGCTTTTTAAAATATTTTATTAAATCAGCTCCGGCTTCTTCTCCCCTCTCTTTTCCCTCTCCGGTGTCTTCGGCTCTTTTGCGGGGGTCTTCTATCTTCTGAGGGGTCTTCTTTCTTCTTCTTCTCTGCAGCGTCTTCTACTATGACATCACCCGGAGGCCACACCCCACATGATGTCATAGCTCTGCCCCAAGATGTGACATCATATGGGGCTGGGCCTCCGGGTGATGTCATCGGGTGGCCACGCCCCATGCCAATATAAGGCACAGCACACAGCGGAGAGGGCATTCGTGAAGGAGATCGCATCGTGTCAACATGGGAAGAAGAAGAAGAGAGGAAGAACAGAGGGAAGGGGACAGCGGAGAAGACCGGCAAAAGACCAGAAGACGCCGCAGAGAAGGAGAAGAAAGAAGACCCCTCAGAAGATAGAAGACCCCCGCAAAAGAGCCGAAGAAAGAAGACATCTCAGAAGATAGAAGACCACCGCAAAAGAGCCAAAGACACCGGAGAGGGAGAAGAGAGGGTGAGAAGAAGCCGGAGCTGATTTAATAAAATATTTTAAAAACCTGTGTAGTGTGGTTTTTTTGCATACTTTCTTTCCAGGTAAATGGGTAGGAGTATGATATACCCCATACTCCTTTACATAGGGTGGGGGGCCAGCATCTGGGTGCCCCCTTGTTAAAGAGGGCTTCCAGATTCCGATAAGTCCCTGCCCGCAGACCACGACAACCACTGGCAAGGGTTGTCGGGAAGAGGCCCTTGTCCTCATCAACATGGGGACAAGGTGCTTTGGGGCGGGGGGGTGCAGAGCCCTCCCTGCCCCAAAGCACCCATACTCCCCATGTTGAGGGCATGCGGCCTGGTATGGTCCAGGAGGGGGGGCGCTCGCTCGTCCAAACCCGCTTTCCTGGCCTGCCAGGCTGCATGCTCGGATAAGGGTCTGGTATGGATTTCGGGGGGGACGCCACGCCATTTTTTTTGGCGTGGGGGTTTCCATTAAAATCCATACCAGACCAAAGGGCCTGGTATGCTCCTGGAGGGAGACCCATGCCATTTTTAAAAAAAAAAATTGGGCGTGGAGTTCCCCTTCAAGATCCCCAGAGCATAAATCGCATGGTATTGTCAGATCCCTGTTCACAGAAAAACGGTCTGACTTTGACCCTATGTAGAACCGTAAATCGCACAGCAAAGTAGGGTCAAAGTTGGACCATTTTTTTGTCGGATAGTGTGAACTCAGCCTTAAAGTGACAAAAAAAAATATTCCTTTAACCACTTCAGCCCCAGAAGGAATTCACGCTTTAGGACCTGAGCACTTTTTGCGATTTGGCACTGCGTTGCTTTAACTGAGAATTGCATGGTCATGCTACGTTGTACCCAAACGAAATTTGCGTCCTTTTTTACCCACAAATAGAGCTTTCTTTTGGTGATATTTGATCTCCTCTATCATTTCTGATCGCCGCTCTAAATAAAAAATACATTTTTCAAAATAACCAGTTTTTCTTTGTTTTTGCTAAAATACAAATCCAATTGTAAAAAAATAAAACCATTTTATTTACTTGTTTTTGGCCGATTTTTATTCTTCCTCCTTGTTTTGTTTGCGCAAAAGTTGCTGCGTTTAGGGGTGATGCAAATTAATTTCTGGAGTTGTATTTTTTTAAATTTTTTACTAGTAATGGCAGCGGTCTGCGATTTTTAGCGGCACTGCAATATTGCGGCAGACATGTCGGACCATTTAGACACTTTTTTTGGACCATTGGCATTTATACAACGATCAGTGGTCTAAAAATGCACTGCTTACTGTAGAAATGCCATTGGCAGTGAAGGGGTTAACCTGGAGAGGGTTAACTGTGTTCCCTATGGGGAGTTCTAACTGTATGGGGGCTGGGCTGCCAGGGGGAGGGGAGTGATCATGGCTTCCATATACAGGAAGCCTGTGATCACCGCCCTTCTTCCTCCCTGTTTACATACATGGACCTCCGCTCTTTCACTGCAGAGGGGCCATCGCGGGTAGCCAGCGGCGATGGAGTCCGCCCTACCAGCTCCCTGCCCCCCCCGGAACAAAGTGAGCGTGCGAGCATGCCTCCAGCACCGCGCACGCGCTCACAATGCTGGGCGGGCAGTAAGTGCTTAAATATCGTGCTTGACGGGTCCCCTTAGTATGGATCTCTGTGATGTTTAGAACAGTGGCACCGCAAAATGACATTTGTAAAGGAAAAATTGTCATTTAAAATCGGTCGAGGCTGGAATGTATTGCTGGTTCCCTGCAATATATAGAAAAAGATCACTAAAAAAGCATTGCGTTGAGGTCCCCCCCAGTCCATACCAGGCCCTTTGGGTCTGGTATGGATTTTTATTTTGGAAATTTATAAAAAATGGTGTTGGGCTCCCCCCCAAAATCCAAACCAGACCCTTATGCGAGCATGCAGCCCTGGCATGGCAGGGGGGTGGGGACGAGTGAGTGCACCCCCTCCGAACCTTATCAGGCCACATGCCCTCAACAAGGGTGCTTTGGGGTCTGGTTTGCATTGTGGGGGGACCCCAACGCCATTTTCCCAAAATTTGGCATGGGGTTCCCCTTAAAATCCATACCAGACCTGAAGGGCCTGGTACGGACTTTGCGGAGGACCCCTACCGAAAATTTCTGTTTAATTTTGGCCTGGAGTTCCTCTTAAAATCTATGCCATCTACACAGTGGTGTAGTGGTTAGCACTTTCACCTGGGAGCAGATGGGTCACTGGTTCAATTCCCAACCACAACACTGCGTGCCTGGAGTTTGCATGCTCTCCCTGTGTCTGCGTGGGATTCCTCCAGGTACTTCGGTTTCCTCCCACACTCCAAAGACATGCAGGTAGGTAAATTAGATCCTGTTTAAATTGGCCCTAGTATATGTATGAATGTGAATTAGGGACCATAGCTTGTAAGCTCCTAGGGACTGATGTGAATGCATAATATATATGTAAAGAGACAGTGCTGTATAAGTCCCTGAAATAAATGAATGCAGTGTATTATCTATACCATACTGTACATATATATTCCTATACTACATGCCACTGACTAACCTTTTGCTATCTCCGCAAATGTTTTCACTATATTCGGCTTCTGTGTAAGTGGCCTTATATAGTGTGGGCGTGGACTCAGATCCGCTGAGCAATGATTGGCCAAAGGCACCCTTCCTTTGGCCAATCATGGCTCTCACAGCAGAGCATGCTGTGATTGGCCAAAGAGCATGTACATGATTTGGCCAATCAGCGGGCAGCATTCCCCCACAATTTCACTGCATTATGGGCCACTCAAATTTCTCACCAGCACCCCATAATGTTCAGGATTTGGCAACCCCCCCATGTTCGATTGGAACATACTTTGGGTCAAACCGGGGGATCATCCCTATTGACCATGGCTATACATCGCGAGACACTCTAACATAAAAGATGGGACAAAAAAGTCTCAATTTTTAAATACATTTTTACACTTTTTAGGAGAATGGGTATTATATACCCAATACCCATTCACATGGGGGGGCCAGTATCTGGTGGCCCCCTTGTTAATGGGTGCATCCACATTTCAATCAGCCCCCCCAAACACCATGGTTGTCGGGGAGAGGCCCTTGTACCCATCAACATAGGTACAAGAGGCTCTGAGGGGGGTGGGGGGGACACGCAGAGCCCCCCACCCCAAGGCACACACCCCCTCATGTTAAAGGCATGTGGCCTGGTTTGTTACAGGGAGGGGGGGCAGGGCCCTCACTTGTCCCCCCACCCTGACCTCCAGGCTGCATGCGCAGAAAGGGTCTGGAGTTTGGGGGAATCCCCCAACGTTTTGTAATAAAAATTTGGAGTGGCCCTCCCCTTAAAATCCATCCCTGATGGTATGGATTGGGGGGAACAATACATTGTAGCCGCAAGCAATTTGAAATTACATTTTTGATCAATGTAGGGGAGGATGTTGGAGCTATATGTGGTGTGGGTGGGGTTCATTGATTTATGTGGCGTCGCCACACAATTTCTTGCAGCCCATGTGCACACAGCACTTCCGGTTTGCAGCTACATTACACTTCCTGCTGATGTATATTTGTAAGGACTATGCAAATATGAATGAGATGATGACTTCTCACTGCTGGTTCACACTAGTGCGATACGGGAACCCTGCGAATCCACTGCAGGTTCCCGCATCACACGCGACTTAGATAGTTCACACTGCCATATGCAAACTGCTAGGTGTGTCAATAGAAAGCCAACACCCCCAAATCAGTTTGCAGATCGCACTGAAAATTCGGACAGGAATCAGATTGCATGGATGTGAACACCCATGTGATCTGATTCTGCTGCGTAACAAAAAAGGGTCCTGTGCGAGTTTGGTCAGGATGCGATGCAAATTCAGCCATACTATCTGTATGGCTGAATTTGCATAGCACAGTTCGCATGTGATTTGCACTGCAGTGTGAAGCACATCCGATCTTGGACACCGCAGCAGTGTGAACTGGCCCTGAGGAGGTAATCCACTTTCCCAAAACCACCACCCCCAAAACTAATTAAAAGAGTTACAAAAGAGAACAAGCAAAATCAATTTCATTTTATTTTGCCAACAGAAACACAAGTATGTACATATTTACTATTAGAGTTGAGCGAACCTCTGGAAGTTCGGGTTCTGCTGGTCCGTCCGAACTTCGGGACAAAGTCCGGGTTCGGGTCCAGACGGAACCCGAATGATCGCACGGACCCCGAACCCCATTGAAATCAATGGGGACCCGAACTTTTAGGCACAAAAATGCTGGGCTTGGGCCTGAAACAGGGCTTCAAGCCTGCCTGGTCGTCTTGGGCTTGAAGGTCTCCAAGCGAGTTGAGATTATCATTTATACATGTATGAACACAAAGACAACCGTTTTATTTTACTTTAACTAAAACGAACAAGAGAAAACATTGAGAAAATTAATCAAAACCCCCACCACCAAAACCCTTTCACCTAATGGAGGAGTCCCGGTCAAGTGTGACGACGCCACAGGTTCTAGCCTACACGAAGTGTGACGTCACGTTTAGTGTACGCTTG
>BLSH010426644.1:161592-171641 GCA_018402905.1 Glandirana rugosa
CACTATATTTCCAATAAGCATGACTTCAGTCTTGTCACAGTTTTGGAGGAAATTATGGGACATCCACGTTTTTATATCACAAATACAGTTAGATAGGAGAGAAGCAGCCAAAGTAGAATTCAGTTTAGTGTGGATGTATGTCTGAATGTTGTCAGCAAGGAAGTGATAATTGACCAGTTGGCCAAGTGGAGACATGTAATTGCTAAAAAGTAAGGGACCCAAGATTGAGCCCTGGAAAACAACAAATTTGACTGCCCCAACTTCAGACGGGAATCTGCCAAGAAAAACAAAGTGACAGTGTTTAGTAAGACATGACTTAATCCATTTCAGAGTCAATTCTGGCAAGAGAGTAAAACATTGCGGTCTACAATATCAGAGGCAGAGCTAAGATCCAGTAGAATAAGAATAATTAGTGAGCTGGAATCAGAAGCTAACAGAAGGTTGTTAGGTGATTTCTGTGCTGTTGCCGAAAATCAGATTGGAGAGGTTCAAATAAGTTATTTAACCACTTTTTAACCACTTTAAGACCAGCCACCATATTTTTACTGCGGCAAGGTGATCTGTTGCCGCGAATCACTGTAGCTGTACGTCAGCACAGGAACTCGATTTTGTGGGTGTGGGCATGCCGCCAGAGGCACACACCTGCTCCCATTGGTCAGCAACGGAGGCCAATCAGCAGGTGGGGCAGACTCAAAGTCCGCCAGGCACACGCTATCATTCCCCGCAGTGACAGAATGGGGATCTGCCTGTGTAAACAAGGCAGATCTCCTTTCTGTCAGGAGAGATCACACAGATCCTGTCATTCTGCTATGCAGGAAGACAGATTTGTGTGTTTCCCCAGTCACACAGTCCCCCATACAGTTAGAAACACCTCCCAGGGAACACAGTTAACCTTTTGATCACCACTGATGTTAACCGCTTCCCTGCCAGTGCCTTTAGTACAATAACAGTGTATATTTTTAGCACTGATTACTGTAATAATGTCACTAGTTCCCAAAAAAGTGTCAAAAATATAATCTAGGTGTCCATCTGTCCGCCACAAAATCACTGATCACCATAATTACTAGTAAAAATAATATATAAATAAAAATGCCATAAATCCATCCCCTATTTTGTAGACGAAATAACTTTTGTGCAAACTGAACAATATACGCTTATTGTGTAGCAGAATACATATTGGCCTAAACTGATGAATACAATTTTTTTTTACATTTTTTTTGGAAATGTTTTATAGCAGAAAGTAAAAAAAAAAATGTTTTTTTTTTTTATAATTGTCTCTATTTTTTTATTTATAGCTCAAAAAATAAAGAGGTGATCAAATACCACCAAAAGAAAGCTCTATTTGGGGGAAAAAAAGAATGTAGATTTTGTTTGAATACAATGCCGCACGACTACGCAATTGTCAGTTAAAGTGACGCAGTGCCAGGGTGTGGCCTAGCACCGGAGCATGATGGCTGCTTAGTTAGAGAGCTCTGACACCCAGGACTGCCTGCTGAGCTTTAGTAAGGGGACTGACCTCCTCATACCAGCAGCAATGACAGGGAGAGGCACTCAGGACAGAAACGGACAAATGCAACTCAGTCAAAGCGTCCCGGCTCTCCTCAGAACGCCGCAGACGGGGACTCAGGCCTACTCGCAGCCGCCAGACTGCGGCCTCGATTTCAGCAGCGGCCCGCCAACACTTCCAAAGCACTCGAGCGGCAGCGCACAAGCGCCGCCACCATCCCCTCTACTCAGCCTGGGGGAGATACAGCAGTCGCTCTGGATATAAAAAGCACTCTGTCCGCAGCAATATCGGACCTGAAGGTGGACATCAGAGGGATGACAACCAGGGTGGAACAGATGGAAGTAATGGCGGCAACACATGGAGCGGCAATTCAGCAGGTACATAATGTAATTGATGTCCATGCACAACACCTGATTGAGATGCACCGCCATCTTGAAGATATCGATAATAGAGGCCGCAGACACAAGCTCCGCTTCAGAGGTATCCCTGAAACGGTAGAAGGACCCTAGATACAGCAAATGATCTGGGCGATCTGTGACACCCTGCTGGGCAGACCTCCAGATATACCGGTGGACATGGAATGCTGCCATAGAGCCCTTAGACCCAGAGGCAGGGACACTGACCCCCCCCAGGGACATCATCTGCTGTCTAGTGAGCTTCGCTCAGAAGGAAGATATCCTAAGGCAAGCACGCAATCAGGGCCCGCTACAACATGAGGGCACCCCCATACAAATATTCCAAGACTTGTCGGCCATCACTTTACAGCACAGAAGGGAACTTAGACCGCTCTTACAAGTCCTGAGGGACAGACACATTGTGTACAGATGGAAGTTCCCTTTCTGCCTGATGGCCACAGCCGGAGGTAGAACGGCATTCCTCCGCATGCCTTCGGACCTGACTGAATTCTGCGACACTCTGGGTATCTCTAGGATGTCTGTGCCCGAATGGTACATTACGTTCATCCAGCCGGATCCCTGGATTCCACTACAAGCGGGTTCGACTTCACGTTCACAATGACACAGGCAGAGACGCCGCAGATCGTCTTCACACTCGTCACAAAGAGGCTTGGACAACATCACTGATCGAGAACCCGGAGCCTCTCCATCCTCATCCTCCTAGAGGACAACCCTATGAGCACCAGGCCATCCCTGCTTGTTCAGTTTAGTTTGTTTGGTTATCAGGGTGAGCCTTTAGCTGAACAGTGATGGGCCCCCACCCACTTTCTAGAGAACTGCACAGCCTAAACTTGATACAGTCTTTACTTGATCTGGCGGCACACACAAAGTGCAGCACCCAAGGGCCCTGTACCATGCTGTGGGGACCCGAGATGTGTTCAGAGGCAGTCATAAGGGAGCTCTCCGCACCAACACAGACTTTCTGCTGCACTAGGGCACATGGAGGCCCGGGTCCACCTTCCGTCCAGAAAGCACCACCACATCTTTTTATAAATTACATCCTGCTTCGGCCTACTGGGAGAAAGAGAGTAATGGCTAAACGCAACACTGACCAACGCCAGGCCCACTACAGCCTTCACTGAAGCGTCTGCAACCAAGCTGAGCACGCACCGCATCTATCACATTACCTGATTAGCGGGATTGAGGACTGAATTTGAACACTACTCGACCACCCCAACTTGGCAAGCTTGACGGATGAGTCTGCCCCAGATGAGATTTGTCATAAGGGCGCCAGTCCTTCTTGCCTATTTGAGCAGAATTCAGATGCTCCAGATGTGCCCGAAGACCGACGGTGACCTCCCAACTTGCAGCTTGGAGAACAGAGCCTTTCTTTAAGTGATCTGGGCCAGGGAGGCTTCCCACCCATGATTCTGGTCAAGTACCCTGCCTATCTCTTTCTAAGTGACCGAGAAATGCTCCTCACTATCGGGACTGTAGGGCCACCCTGCAGAGGGGGTAGCTGGGGGTCTTCCCCCCCCTTTTTTTTTTTCTACTTTTCTCTCTCTTTGCCCTCCAAGGTTATGTCAGCATAATTAGGGATGTGCAGGGAGACACCCCTACCTATCCCCCTGATCTGAAGTTGGACATGAAGGATGGACCTTGCCCTACACTGAGTGGTAATATGATGCTTACAGAAGTATATGGTGACTTTAGATGATAGGGCTAAAGCTTCCCGGTGTGGCAGAGCCCCACTTTTCCTTTTACATAACTCTGCTGCGCTCCAGATAGAGCTTAACCCTGTAATCAAATGCTGTCAGTAGTTACTTAGTTTGTCATATATAAGTATGTTAAGTGGTATCTTGATTCTTTGTTCTGATGTGACGTCAGGGCCCCCGCCCCTTGGAGATACTCTGGAAACAATTGCTGGGACTGTGGCTCCGGGATGCGCATACAGGGCCGGGGGGACTGCAATAGGCCCTCGGTCGGCCTCCCACCACTGGGGACTGTCTAAGCAGGACCCGTGCAAGTGGTGGGTCGAACGGAGACATGGGGGGCACATCTGCGCCTCCGTCCAGGGGATGGGGATGTGCCCATCAGTCCTTCCCAGATTTGACAGTTATGGCTTAATCACCTACGGAGATTAATCCATTAGATTATGTTCTCAGGAGCGGGCAGCTCTGGGTTGTCGCAGCCCACTACCTCCCCGGTGTTGACTTACTCTCCCTCCTCGAGGTGACTGGTTCCCCTCAAACCCTCCGGCTATCCAGCCTCCCACCCTCTCTCCCCATTAGGTGGAATAGCAGGACTGCTTCCTCCTCCGGTATTTAGACAGAGTCTAGAACTCCCCCCATCTACAGAGGAACCCTTACCCAAGAGAATCTCTCTATTGCTTTTCCTGGTTAGGTTTAAATAACCCCTGTCTCTAGATCCCGTTACGCGCTCTATTTCCCTTGCACAAATTCCTTATATCCCCTTGTGCCCTGGTCGTATCCGGTGTCTCCGTGCACCCAGGAACCTCCCAGCTAGTTTTCTCACCTAAGCGTAAATCCCGGCTGCTTTAAGTCTGTGCTCAGGAAAAGTCGTTCTGAAAGGTAGAAACATGTCAAACCCTCCCACACGATCAGCTCCTCTCTCTCTGAAGATATGCTCACACAAAATAAAAGGGCTGAATATTCCAGAGAAGCAAAGTAGTGTACTGGCGGAGACACAGCGGCTAAAGGTGCATGCCCTCTTCTTGCAGGAAACACATTTTAAGGCAAACAAGATACCCCGACTACACAACCATAGATTTCCCAGTGTGTTCCACTCCGCCTGTCAGGAATCCAAAACGAAGGGTGTCTCGATTTTGCTATCGAAATCATTTAACTTTGTTGTCTCAGATCAGCTACTTGATCCGGAAGGCAGGTTCATATTCTTAAAGGGCGAGTGGAACACAAACCCCTAACGTTAGCTAACATATGCTGCCCCAACGTCAAGCAAGTGGCATTCATTAGGGAGGCTTTGATGAAACTTACACTGTTTAAGTCAGGTTTGCTAGTCCTGGGGGGAGACTTCAATGTCCCATTAGATCCACTAGTGGATACATCCACAGGCACTTTGGTTATGTCATTCGCGGCCCTTAGACAAATTAAACTCCATCTGGCCTCTCTTGCCCTGCATAACACTTTACCGGCATGACCGCGACTACACTTTTTACTCCGCACCCCACCGTCACTACTCGAGAATAGACTATCTATTCATACAACAGACAGACTTGCAATTCCTCCAACAAGCTTCAATTGAGACACAGTTTCTGTCAGACCACAACCCTATCACGGCCACTCTGGTCTTCCCAACCACGTGTACCTCTACGAAAATCTGGAAGCTAGACGCATCCCTCCTCACAGACCCCACTAATACGGAACACAAGAAAGAAGAAATCAAGGAATTTTTCCAACGCAATGACACTCCTGGGGTCTCCCCAATGACCCAATGGGAGGCGCATAAATGCGTCATTAGGGGTTTGCTCCTTTCCATTGCAAGACAGAGGAAAAGAGAACACCTAGCACTAGTGAATGACCTGACTTCTAAAATTCGCTCACTGGAGGCTCTTCACAAACGCTCCCTGGTGGCTGACACTACACAGGAGCTAGCGGACACCCGCGCACTCCTAACTGACTAATTATATAAAAAGGCTACACGGCGAATGACTCTCGCGCACCGCCTGTTCTATGAACAAGGCAATAAACCAGGCAGACTTTTAGCCAAGGCAACCCAACAGTGCAAACTGACCACCACTATCCATCACATGGTCGACTCCTAAGCTAAAATGCACACTAAAAACGAGGCGATAGCCCAACAATTCCAAAACTACTATGGAAACCTGTATAACCTGCAAGGGCGGGGCCCGACAATGCCGGTGCCCTGAAGCGTTCTGAAATTATTCAAGCCTTCTTACAGCAGTACAGCCCTTCAGGCTTGTCAGTTACCGACACAAAAGCTCTATACACGCCCCTGACTTCAGAGGAATTCCTAGCAGCAATAAAAAGCACAAAACCGGGCAAAAGCCCAGGCCCGGATGGCTTCACAACGGCCTATTACAAATCTTTCCCCGATCTCCTGGCCCCCCATTTCCTTAGAGCATTTAACTCCCTAGACTCAGCGCCCTGCGAGTCGACACGCCTGCTGAAGGCTTATATCACGGTTATCCCTAAGGACAAGAAAGACCCCGCAAACGTTACTATTACTAGCTATAGCCCAATATCTTTACTTAATGCTGACATCAAACTCTTTGCAAAAATATTGGCAACCCGCCTATCTCTTCACTTACCAACTTGAATAAACCAAGTGGGGTTTGTCCCTGGACGTGAAGCCAGGGATAATACCATCAAAGCCTTAAATTTACACCATTGGCTCACCTCGCACAAACAGGAAGGTTTTTTTCTGTCTGTGGATGCGGAGAAGGCTTTTGACAGGGTGTCCTGGGATTACATTGAGGCGATACTGAGTCCCATCGGACTTGGGACCCGTATGCAGGCGCTCATCATGTCATTGTACGTGAATCCCAACGCAAGAGTGAAAGTGAACGGACACCTGTCGGACGCCTTCTCCATCCACAACGGTACCAGGTACCTTCTCCCCCTTACTATATATTCTTACCCTCAAGCCCCTACTCCGCTGCATTAGGGCCAACCCAGATATAAAGGGGATACAGGTTCACGATCGGGAATATAAAATAGCGGCTTTTGCGGAGGACGTTCTACTCTTCCTCTCTGCCCTGCTGACGTCTCTGCCCATTTTCCTTCAAACCCTTGAACACTTTAGAGTGCTCTTGAATTTAAAAATGAATTACACAAAGTAATTCGCGTTGAATGTCTCCCTCCCGCCAACCCTAGCTGAGCAATGTCAAAACAACTTTCCATTTCAATGGAAAAGTGATGCTGTTACACACTTGGGCATTCAATTGCCGGCGAACCTGTCAGTACTCTACTCTAGGAACTTTCTAACGGAGTTGCAGGTCATCAGGCAGGATATCCAAAAATGGGAAAAATCTCCCATTTCGTGGTTTGGACGAGCATCTATTTTCAAAATGACGGTGCTCCCACGCCTCCTGTACAAACTCCAAACCATACCAATGCACCTCCTGCCTTCCTTCTTCAGCACATATAAGTCTATATGTAGGACCTTTCTCTGGCGCAATAAACCTGCAAGAATAAGTTGGAACAGACTGGTACTACCTAAGACCCGGGGGGGATTGGTCTTCCCGACATCCAGTGCTACTACTGGGCAACACATCTAGCCCGAATTGTCGATTGGAAAATCCATTTTAGGTGTAAGAGCTGGGTGCCTCTGGAAAACCTGATGGCAGGAACAGCCCTGCGTTCGGCCCCATGGGTTCAAGGGAGATCCCTCCCCCCTACGGCCTCGGAGCACCCAACTATTGGACCTACCCTTCACGTTTTTAACAAGGCCTGCGCTGCGTATTCTGTCTCAGCCCGTATCAGTCCAATCACACCCATTAGGGATAACCCGGACTTTACGCCGGGTCTCTCTCCGAGTTTTCTCCAGGCGGAGTGGCCACACAGGGAGATCTTAGCTAAGCATCTTCTCAGCAAAGGGCGGCTCTTGAAGCAATCGGAGCTAGCAGAACAATCGGGCACGGACCAGTTCCCTTTTTGGCCCTACATGCAAATTAGACACTTTGTAATGGAGCTCGCTCGCAAGGGGGATATTACAAGAAACCTTACGATTTTTGAGTCCCTCTGCACCAACCGCTCGCCCCAAAGCCATGTAATCTCTTCCCTGTATGCTGGAATGTTCGGAGATTCCATGGCAATAGTGAGGGCAGAACGTGCCTTCTGGGAAACTGCTCTGGAAACAGAGATAGATGAGGACAGCTGGGATCGGATAAATCTGTATATACATAAGGGATCTCTGAACATTTCCATACAGGAGAATGGATATAAACGTAAGTCATGCTGGTACATAACCCCTGACATAGTACACAAGTTCTCTCCCGTGATCTCTGACCAATGCTGGAGGTGCGAAATGGAAAAGGGTGCCTTCCTTCATATATGGTGGAACTGCCAGGATTTACAACCATACTGGCAAAAAGTTCACGATGTAGTAACGACGGTGACCTCCCTCCCTCTAGATTTCTCGCCAGGACAATACTTGTTGCACCTGACTAAAATCCCGAAGAGGCACTATTACAAATCGGCGGCTGTGCACCTTATAAACGCCGCCAGGATGTGCGTTCCGGTCCATTGGAGGTCCACAACTCCACCCTCGATAGCAGAGTGTCTCCGTAGAGTCAACAGGGTAGCCGAGATGGAGGAGCTGATCTTCATTATCTTAGACAAACTTACACAATATACCATGATATGGGAAACATGGAACACCTTTTGAAATTCACAGAGCTATCAGGATCTACTCACCCTGAAACTATAACCGATCGGAAATCAACAGGCAACGAGTTTACTTTGCCCTAGCTGGGGGGCTTCTGCAGGAGAGGATAGCCGGTGAGAATATCACCCCCTCCCTTGTGCCTACTCTGAATCTGGCCTACGGAAACACCCCCCACATATTAGATACCCCCCTCCACTATTTTTTTTTTGGTTAGAGGCGGTTTAGTATGAGCCTACTCTAGAAAGCAAGTAAACAGCCATACAGAATCACAAGTATACCACTCGAGCCAAAGCCCTCAGACTACACTTAAGAGTAGTGCACTCGCTTAGAATGATATTTTGTGATAACTGCATTATGTAGGTAGTGCTCTATAGGTAGACCAAAGCTCCCTCGAGCATTCTGATACTGGGAGTCTCTTGAAGTAAGGAACACTGTGCGAATTTATATTGTATAAAGTCTGAATGCGATTTTGTCCTATGTTGTCCTAGACTTTGTTTTCATAGTTGTTCAAACTGAGTACTGTTCAAGCTAATTGTACCACCTGTGAAAACTTTAATAAAATGTTTATGGGGAAAAAAAAATGTGACGCACTGCCATATCGCAAAAAATGGCTTGACCATTAAGGGGGAAATCCTTCCAGTCTTTAAGTGGTTAAAGTCAGGTGGTTATGTAACTGAGATATCACAACACATTTGAGGATCTTGTAAAGGAAGGGTAAGTTAGATATGAGGCAAAAGTTGTTTAAATTGTCCAGAGTTGGTGTTTTTTGGTAGCGGGGTGATAGCGGCAGTTTTGAGGACCGTTGGTTCAAAACCAGTGCTAAGGGAGTCATTTATGATATTAAGAATAATGGGGCATAAATAACTAAAATAGGATTTAAATACATGAGTAGGAATAGGGTCAAGTATGGAGGTGGAATATTTCATATTAGGGACCAATTTAATCAGAGTCAATTGGGGGAAGCAGGAAAGAGGGAAACCAGTAAAACTGGGTGGATCAGGAAGTGATGTGGCAGAAACGTGGAGAATAAAAAACTAAGGATGTTTTACAGAGCTGTGTTGAGGCTGATAATGTGGAGGGATTGTGAGGGACTGTGGGGCTTTAATTATCTATCAATGGTGCAGAATAGTTGTCTAGGGTTGCTAAGATTTTTTTCGATGGCATGGGAGAAATAGCTTATAGACACACAAATGATCTTTACAAACCTGATAATGAACAGTCAGGCCAGAACGACACCACCTGCATTCAAGTCTCTGTGAGACTGCCTTCATTAACCCCTTGCCGACCGCCGATCGGCATTTGACGGCGGCAAGGTGGCTCGTGAGCGCAAATCGCCGTCATATGACGGCGGCCGCGCTCACGAGCCTAGTGTGTTCGGGGAGGGCCGGGGAGCGGGTGCGGCGGCTTCGATTGCCGCCGGCCACCCGCGATGCCCCCCCCCGGAGTGAAAGAGCGGAGGTCCGTGTATGTAAACACGGACCTCCGCTCTGTGTGAGGGGGAAGGGCTGTGATCACAGCCTTCCTTTACGTGAAGGCTGTGATAACTTCCCTTCCCCAGATAGGCAAGCCCCCCTACAGTTAGAACACGCCCAGGGAACATAGTTAACCCTTAGCGCGCCCCCTGCAGGTTAACCCCTTCACTGCCAATGGCATAGTTACATAGTTACATAGTTAGTCAGGTTGAAAAAAGACACAAGTCCATCCAGTTCAACCAAAAAAAAAAAATATATATATATATACATATATACATACATACATAC
>BLSH010426644.1:172593-184588 GCA_018402905.1 Glandirana rugosa
CTGCAACATGGGTTTGTTTTAAACGTATGAAAAAAAGGGTGTTTGTCTCGAAAGAAAACCACCATAAACTAGTGGAGACGCAGTAAAGACTAGCGGCGATATTTGTTTTCTAAAAATGAATTCTCATCATCCATAAACGCGACCACTTTTGCGCAAACCAATCAATAAACGCCGATTGCGATTTTTTTTATCGCAAATATGAGGAAGAATATAAATCGGCCAAAAACGGTGAAAAAAAATGTTTTTTTATATTTTTTTTTTGGGTTTGTATTCTAGCAAAAAGTAAGAAATTTGGGTTTTTTTGCAAAATTGTCGCTCTTCTTTTGTTTATAGCGGCGATCAGAAATGACGCAGAGGTGATCAAATACCACCAAAAGAAAGCTCTGTTTGTGGGAAAAAAAGTATGCAAATTTTGTTTGGGTACAACGTCGCACGACCGCGCAATTGTCAGTTAAAGCGACGCATCGCCGAATCGCAAAAAGGGCTCCGGTCCTAAAGCAGCAAATCCTTCCGGGGCTGAAGTGGTTAAGTGAAGGTGGTCATTATACCATGAAGCCGGGTGGGAGAATGAGATGGTTCAAATTTTAATGTTTCTTAAAGGTGGCAAAGGTGTAAAGGGAAGTTGAAAGCGCCTGATTGAGGACATCTATTTTGTCAACAAGGATGTCAAAGGAGGAGATGCAGGATAGGGAGGAAGTAGCAGAGTTTGCAAATTTGGGCTGTTCAATAGAAGCCCAGTTGTGATAATTTACAGATGGAGACATAGAGGTATTAGAAGTGTCTAATCCCAGAATGAAAATAATAGCTAGATGGTCAGGCAGTCACAAGTCAAGGGAATAGCAGTCAGAGACCAAAGAGCCCCATGTGTGGGGGTACACACAAATTGAGTTAGGTCAAAGCATCCCAGTAAAGCCAAACAATCTTTAGCTAAACTGGAAGGCTCAGTCAGTTTGTATATTAAAATCCCTAAGGATAAGGATTCTCTTAAAACCAAGGCATAAAAATGAAAGCAAATCAGCAAATTCATCTAAGAACACTCTACAAGACTTGGATGGCCGTTAAACAATAACAATAACAGATGAGTGGGGAATGCACACCTTGAGAACATGGCATTCAAAGGAAGAGAAAGAGGGTACCTTAACAGGGGATAAAGTGCACAGCAAGCTGTAAATAACAATTACTATGTGTGATGATATCACGTGTGAGACACACACAAGTTCATGATATCACGCATGACACGCAAGCAAGGCTGACTTCACCTTGGAAGGCAACCCCATTTTGTGATGGTCAGCCATTGCAGTTTGAACGTAGGACAAAACTTCTCATTTCCACCCCTCCCAACAACTCAGGAATTTCTGGGCCTTGGACAGGCACCAAGAAGTCTAAGGAGATGTTGTTGCAGGCCCGATCGTACACCCCTAAATCAGATTTCTCAAGAGGTCCAGATAATGAAAGGGCCATAAATCTGTTTAGCCAGTTGAGACCTTTTCAGTAACCCTGAACTAACATGAAAAGGTAGGAAAACATACTATCAATTCATAACTTCAGTTAGGAGTATGCCATGGTGATAAAACGTATATATTTGAATGTAGATTATTCAAGTATAAACATACCCCCCTTTTTACCCAAGCAGGGATAGAACTAGTGTATTCCCTCCCCAGGGTCCCCGTATATCACAACACATTCATGTGTGGACTTAATTGAAAGCCCTCAATGTGCTGAGATTGAATTTCTTACTGTGATATTTACCAGGCGGCCCAATTATGAAATGTTTTTCATACACAACGTGGGGAGTAGAGAGGTGGGTTCCACGGCCTACCCTGGACATTGTCTAAGAAACCGCCCACTCATGTGAATGGCCAGGGGCATATGGCCCCACCCCTTGTCAACCAGAGAAAAAGGGATTGCTAAAATCAATTGGCAGTTCTCAATTTCCATCAATGAACCAACATCAGAGAACCAGGAAAATCATCTTCGAAACACTGATTAGTCATGGACATTTAAAAAGCAAGTATTATTTGTATTGCTTCTTTGCTGCTGTAATTTTGTCTCATTGTTTTGATAACCTTCTTTTATTTTTCTGTAAATATTTTACTGCACCTAAAACTTGACCTTTTCATTATTAAACCTTATTTTGAAAAGTGTTAATTTTGTCCCTAAAGCTCTTAATGCAACTATCACAAATCTGTTCCTTTGAAGAGCGCTACTGTTTTTAAAATAATGCATCTGGATATACCTGTCTGCGGTGACAGCGTGTGTTACAGGTGGTTATTCTGAAATACAGGTTTTGCTGAAATTCTGAGTTCCTCTCACTCGGTTCCGAAAGTAGAGGTGGTGGCAGAGAAAGGGTTAATTGTTTGACTTAGCCCGGTAACAATCGCTCTCAGGCAGCTGGCATTTAGACGGTGGTCCCACAAACTGGGAAATCTTTGTGCTAAAAGCAGCTGAGAGTGGCATTGTTCTGTTCATGACAAGCACAGTATTAGATCAGGGGGGTCCACAGTCGCCCATCGGTGAGGAGGGCAGCGATCTGATACCCGTATTCGTCACATACTGGTTGGCAGCGCTCGGATAGTTTCACCTTAAGAGCATTTAGTGCTTTGTTAGGAACTAGCTCTGCACTGAAGGATTGTAACCTTTTTGGAAACAGTCCTTAGAGACAAGCTGGTGCATATTTTTTGTTTTTAAAGAGACATACAGCAACAACTGCTTCCTACAGCTCCTTTCAATCTTTGCTTTCTGTTCTATCTTTTCTGCTTGCAAAATGCCTGGGCCATCAGGGTATAAGAAGATGAGCAAAGATGACCTGACTGCTGAGTGTACTACAAGAGGCCTTGACGCCAATAACAAAAATTGTAAAGACATGATAAAGGCCCTACAGGAGTACAATATCTGAGCAGACCTGAACTCGGGGGAACTTGGAGCTGAAGGAGTTCCCGATACTCCAGAGGCAAGTGGATCAGACTCAATGACCTCACAGGATGAGCAAAGAGACACTTAAATGGGAATCCTACTGATTGTCCCTATTGGGCCACAGCAGGAGCAGGCTAGCCCCAGATTTACCACAAACAGCAGAGACTCTTCTCAAATGCAGGAAACACTCCCACGCATCAGCGAAATGGATCCTGGGTTGTACCTGCAGTTTCTGGAATGCCAAGATGAGAGGGAGGCTGCAGAATGCTGGGCTGAGAGAGAGGCTGCGCAGATGGAGGCTGATCGTCGGCACGAATTGGAGATGTTGAGACTCCAACAGCAGAACCGACAGGGTCAGAACCTCAGATCCCTAAAGCACAGGGACACCTCTCTGCCTGCAAGCCCAGCCGCTAAATTTCCAGTCATGGAAAAGGACAGTGACACTGACGTGTATCTACTGTCATTTGAAAAAACTCAGTACCATTTGCCCCCAGCACAATGGGCTCGGTACCTGACACCAGGGTTACAAGGCAAAGCTCTGGACGCATATGCCGACCTGCCAGCGGAGCAGGATGAAGATTACGAAGCCATAAAGGCAGCAATCATTCAGAAGTACCGATTAACCCCTGAAGTATACCGAAAATGGTTTAGGTCCCTGCAGAAAGGGCCTGGGGACTCTTATATGGATGTGGTAAGCCGTTTACGTATCACATTCCAACAGTGGACTAGGGGCATGAAAGCCACTTCTTTGAGACCCTGGAAGATCTTATGATTGAAGATCAGCTGCTGCACATCTGTCCTCCAGATGTCAGACAGTTTGTGCTAGAGCGGAAGCCCGGTTCTGCTAAAGCCGCAGCAGAACTGGCCGATACCTTCGTCAGCACTCGGGTATCGGACCATTGAAAAGCTCCACCGAATGGCTGGAAAGGGGGAAAATTGCACGTAGCAACCCCTCCTCTGCTGGCCCACCAAGCCTCTGAGCAGACTGAAGCTGCAATCCCTGGCACCAAGCCCGTCCTGAATGACAATCGCAGGTGTTACTCCTGTGGCAAGCCTGGCCATCTGCGAACACAGTGCCCTGAGCAGAAGAAGACAGCATCATCTAGCAACCCGGCCAGCAACACTTCCATTGTGCTATTCGTCAGTGGGAGATCTTAAGGACCCAATGCCAACTTGCAGCCAATCATCGTGGGTCACCATACTGTAACGAGTCTCCGGGTCTCCGGAGCTGAATTCACCTTGTTCAGACCGGAGGTGATAGAAGAAACGGACATCATCCCTGAGAAGTTCCTTACCCTCACCTGAGTCAAGGGAACCCGCTCCCGCATACCTCGGGCCTATGTGTACATTGATTGAGTTGCCAGGAGTGGGATGAGAGGTGGGAGATTAAAGGAGATTTCCCACTGCTGTGTTGCTGGGTGCTGACTTGGGGACCCTTGTCTCCTACTATGCTCCTGCTAAGGACACCCCCTCGGAAACCTCTGGACTCCCTAAGGTACTGTGTGCAGATGCGGGTATGATATCTGGGCAACCTGGGGAGGGGGAGTGGAAATGCAAGGTTCTCCTTCTTCAGAGGAAGGAGAAGAGACACTGTTGATTGTAATGGTAAATGATGTATGTGCCAACGATGTTACATGTATACCTGTTGAATACACTGTTGATAATGATGACAGTGTATTACCCATACTGGTGGTCACTCGCAGTGCTGCAAGGGCTGCAGAGGTACAGGCTAGGGTTGCTGAACAGCAGGAGGAGGTCTCTGGGCTCTATCTCTGTTGGGCCTCAGCAGCTGTCCTCGTTTGCCACAGGACTGCTGACTGGGACATGTGGTTCAGCCTTTGAAGCAGCACTGCAGATAGACCAAACACTGACACAGCTCATGAGTTTAGCTGACAGCCCCCCTGCTGTGAATGACAAACAAAAGATTTACTGGGACAAAGGAAAGCTGTATAGGGAGAGTTTGTCTGCAGGTGGAAACAAAGCTGATTTAGGAAGCAGGAAGCTGGTGGTTCCAAGCCAATTCAGGGAACAGCTCCTAAATGTGGCTCATGAGATTCCCCAAGCAGGTCACTTGGGGATCACTAAGACCTGGGGGCCGTTAATACATAACTTTTATTGGCCCACAATGCTGACAGACATAGCTGACTACTTTCGGTCCTGTGATACCTGCCAGTAAGCTGGCAAGGTAGGAGATGTACACAGGGTTCTGTTAAAACCTTTGCCTGTGATTGATGAACCTTTTAAGAGGGTGGCAGTGGATATTGTTGGGCCTCAAGCCATCCCCAGCAGTTCAGGCAAACGTTTTATCCTGACAGTCGTTGACTATGCCACGGTGGCTCTCTCCTCCCTCCGTGCAGGCAAGGTCGCTGATGCTCTGCTGGGAATCTTCACAAGAGTGGGATTCCCAGCCGAGCTCATTAGCGATCAAGGCCCTCAGTTTGTGTCTGATTTGATGTACGCTCTCTGTCAGAAAATACAGATGACACATATCATCGCCAGTCCTTACCATCCACAAACGAATGGCTTGTGCGAGCGTTTCAATGGTACCCTGAAATGCACCTTTGTGGAGTCCCAGGGTAAGGACTGGGAAAGGTACTTGCCTCATCTGCTGTTCGCTTACAGAGAAGTGCCCCAGGAGTCCACAGGCTTTTCGCCATTTGAACTGCTGTATGGACGGAGAGTAAGAGGACCCCTGGACCTAATCCGTGAGACCTGGGAGGGCAAGATTGCTGACCCAGAGGTCTCTGTTGAGGATTACGTCCTGAGATTCCGGGATAAAATGGAGCCATTTGCGGGGATTGAGCGGACATATAAGGTTGGGCAGCTGGTGTATGTTCTGCTCCCTTTGCGGCAGAACTAACTCCAGGCTGCATGGGAAAGCCCACACCCCATTACCCAGTGTCTGAATGACATTACATACCTAGGCCGGTTGGGAGAAGGGAGTAGACAGCAGAAGGCCTTCCATGTGAACATGATTAAAGCCCATCATGAGCACATGGCCTATGCCATGCCGGTCTGCAGCAGGCTGGAGCCTGAAGAGGCTGATCCACTCCTAGACTTGTTAGCTGACACCAGGGAGGTAAACTCCGACCTCCTGATAAACCCCAACCTTACCCACACACAGGTACCTGGGCTGAAGGAAGTGCTGGCAGTCCATGGGAGCTGGTTTACGGGGAAACCAGGGTGGATGGACCTCGCCGTTCACCAGGTAGACATTGGGGCACATCCCCCCATTAAACAGTTGGCCTATCGCGTCTCTCTGGAGGTGCTGGCTGACATGAAGAGGGGGTTGGAGGAGATGCTGCAACGGTGGGTAATTCGGAAGTCCCACAGTGCCTGGGCATCCCCAGTGGTCCTGGTCCCCAAAAAGGATCAGGCGACCAGGTTCTGTGTGGACTACCAAAAGCTGAATGCAATCACCACTGCAGATGCCTACCCCTTGCCCCAGATCAATGAATTGTTGGGTAGGCTGGCGGCGGCCCGCTATATCACGATCATAGATCTGAGCAGGGGGTACTGGCAAATTCCTCTGGCCCCTGAAGCTCGGGAAAAGTCGGACTTCATCACCCCATTCAGCTTGTTCGAATTTACCGTCATGCTGTTTGGGATGAAGAACGCCCCAGCTACCTTCCAGAGGGCCATGGATGACTTACTGGAGGGGCTGGAAACCTTTGCCGTGGCTTACCTTGATGACATTGCTGTGTTCAGCCCTACCTGGGAGGAACACCTGGTGCACCTGTCACGGGTCCTGGATCAACTGACAGATGCCAATCTGAATGTCAGAAAAATGTAAACAGCCCGCGCGCACTTAATCTAAATAACAAGAAAAATGATAACAGGATCTTAGATCTTATATATAGCAAAGGCTGCTCACCAGATGACGGCTTTTTATCAGAAACGCGTCGGGTTCCTAGACCCCTCCTGTCATACCGGTTTTTATCACAAGAGCTCTTTTTATACTTATATATTGTGAGTATTTTTAATCCTTCCAATTGCAATAAAATTTTACAAAACAGTATTACACTATTGTGGTTCCCCCTTTCTTATAAACCTATGGTGAACGTTGGAACTACCTGGGAAGCGCTATCTGGAGAATTCGAAGTCACCCCTTGGGACAAGAATTCGTCTCCTATCTCCTTCCCTTTGACATCCCTGTCTTCACGACCACAGGATACCGGACCATCTACACTTGTGTTGGATTCTAGACCCCTGCGCATTATCTACCAGAATCTGGTAAGCTCACATCCATTTTTCGTTTATCGGATTATACTGGAGTGTCCCGTGGGTTTGACAGCACTTATATGAAGCATTGAATTGAACTCTTTGCATTGAATATGCGTCAGATCTGAATGAACGAACTAGCAAGTTTATATCTGCAAACCTTTGTTTTTTGTCTTAAAGTCCAAGTTTAAGAACTGCCTATTTATCCCTTTTCCCTTTTCATAGGATATTGTTTACACCTGTTTCTCATATATATATATATAATCTTTCCTCATCCTTAGGCGCTGCAATTGTTTTGGGATACTGAATGTCAAGCCCAGCAAGTGTCAGATCGGCATTACTGATGTCCAGTACCTGGGAGGCACTCTAAGACCCGAGACAGGGAAGGTGGAGGCCATACTGGCCTGGCCAACCCCTCAAACCAAGAAACAGGTTATGTCATTCTTGGGGACAGCCGGCTACTATAGGAAATTTGTAAGTAACTATAGTAGCCTGGCAAAACAGACTTAACCAAGAAGAAACTGCCCAAAGTGGTGTCTTGGACACCAGAATATGAGAGGGCCTTTCAGACCCTGAAGGAGGTGCTGGCCAGCACCCCTGTGCTACAGGCTCCCGACCTCACCCGCCGTTTCTTAGTGCAGACTGATGCCTCTGCCTATGGGTTGGGTGCAGTCCTGAGCCAAGTGGATGACACTGGAGAGGAACCCCCCTTCCTCTACCTGAGCTGGAAGCTGCTTCCCAGAGAAGTAGCATACGCCACGATTGAAAAGGAATGTCTTGCGATTGTGTGGGCTCTCCAGAAGCTGCAGACGTAACTCTATGGGAGGCACCTCACTGTGATCACCGATCACAATCCCTTGAGCTGGCTAAATCGTGTTGCTGAGGAGAATGGCAAGCTACTCCGTTGGAGCTTAATCCTTCAGCAAAATGATTTCACCATCCAGCACAAGAAAGGCAACACCCATGGGAATGCTGCTGGGCTGTCACGCCAAGCTGAGCCCCGTAGGAGTGGGTTGTGTCAGGACGGGAATTGCATTCCCCTCCCATGCAACCACCTCTGGGGGGAGATGTGATGATATCACGTGTGAGACACACACGAAGTCATGATATCTTGCAAGAGACACAAGCAAGGCTGACTCCTCCTTGGAAGGCAACTCCATTTTGTGATGGTCAGCCATTGTAGTTTGAACATAGGACAAAACTCCTCATTTTCACCCCTCCCAACAACTCAGGAATTTCTGGGCCTTGGACAGACACCAAAAAGTCTAAGGAGATGTTGTTGCAGGCTCGATTGTAAACCCCTAAATCAGATTTCTCGACAGGTCCAGATAATGAAAGGGCCATAAATCTGTTTAGCCAGTTGCGACCTTTTCAGTAACCCTGAACCAACATGAAAAGTTAGGAAAACGTACTATCAATTCATAACTTCAGTTAGGAGCATGCCATAGTGATAAAATGTACATATTTGAATGTAGAATTTCTACCCAGATTATTCAAATATAAACATTCTCCCCTTTTTACCCAAGGAGGGATAGAACTAGTGTATTACCTCCCCAGGGTCCCCGTATATCACAAAACATTCATGTGTGGACTTAATTGAAAGCCCTCAATGTGCTGAGATTGAATTTCTTACTGTGATATTTGCCAGGTGGCCCAATTATGAAATATGTTTTTCATACACAACGTGGGGAGTAGGGAGGTGGGTTCCATGGCCCACCCTGGACATTGTCTAAGAAACTGCCCACTCATGTTAATGGCCAGGGGCACACGGCCCCACCCCTTGTCAACCAGAGAAAAAGGGATTGCTAAGATCAATTGGCAGTTCTCAATTTCCATCAATGAAGCAACATGAGAGAACCAGGAAAATCATCTTCGAAACACTGATTAGTCACGGACATTTCAAAAGAAAGTATTATTTTTATTCTGTTTCTTTGCTGCTGTAATTTTGTCTCATTGTTTTGATAACCTTCTTTTATTTTTCTGTAAATATTTTACTGCACCTAAAACTTGACCTTTTCATTATTAAACCTTATTTTGAAAAGTGTTAATTTTGTCCCTAAAGCTCTTAATGCAACTATCACGAATCTGTTTCTTTGAAGAGCGCTACTGTTTTTAAAATAACGCATCTAGATTTACCTGTCTGAGGTGACAGCGTGTGTTACAGGTGGTTATTCTGAAATACTGGTATTGCTGAAATTCTGAGTTCCTCTCGCTCGGTTCCAAAAGCAGAGGTTGTGGCAGAGAAAGGGTTAATTGTTTTAATTGGCGCTCTCAGGCGGCTTGCATTTAGACGGTGGTCCCGCAAACTGGGAAATCTTTGTGCTGAAAGCAGCTGAGAGTGGCATTGTTGCGTTCGTGACAAGCACGGTATTAGATCAGGGGGGTCCTCAGTAGTCGGTCGGTGAGGAGGGCAGCGATGTGATATTCGTGTTCATCACACTGTGTACCTCCACATTTCCCCTGCGTACTGCCCCGGGGGTCATGTATCAATAAATTAAAAAAAAAAAGATTGTTTTTTCAGGACCAGTGATTTTAATGATGCTTAAAGTGCAACAATAAATATCGTGCCTGGGGGGACCCTTAATATGCCTGTAAAGTGGCACATTTGTAGCATATTCAGAAAATGCTACAGCAAAACTGTCATTTCTAAAGAAAAAAGTCTAATTTCGGTTACAATTGCCGGCACCCGGCTATTAAAAAATAAAGAAAAAAAGGCGTTGATACTTTTTTGGTGAATGGGTCACATGGGGGGGTGGGATCTGGGGCCCCCTTGTTAAAGGGGGCTTCCAGATTCCGATAAGCCTCCCACCTGCAGACCCCGACAACCACAGCATAGAGTTGTCGGAAAGAGGCCCTTGTCCCCATCAACATGGGGACAAGGTGCATTGAGGTGGGGGAACAGAGCACCCCCAGTTGAGGGCATGTGGCCTGGTATGGTTCAGGCGGGGCAGCCAGGCTGCATGCTTACATAAGGGTCTGGTATGGATGTTGTGGGGACCCCACGCCGTTTTTCTTTTTTAATTTTGAATTTTTTAAGCCGAAGGACCTGATATGGACTGGGGGGGCACACCATTTTTTTCTTTATTTTTTAATAGCTGGGTGCGGGCAATTGTAACCGCAAGTTATTAAATAGGATTTTTTCTTTAGAAATTCCAGTTTTGCTGTAGCATGTTTTGTATACGCTATAAATATGCCAATTTGTAGGCACATTAACCACTTGCTCACTGGGCACTCAAACCCCCCTCCTGCCCAGACCAATTTTTGACTTTCAGCGCTGTCACATTTTGAATGACAATTGCGCGGTCGTGCGACGTTGTACCCAAACAAAATTTTTATCATTTTTTTCCCACAAATAGAGCTTTCTTTTGGCGGTATTTGATCACCTCTGTGGTTTTTATTTTTTGTGCTATAAACAAACAAATAGCGATGATTTTGAAAAAGAACAATATTTTTTACTTTTTGCCCTAATACAAATAAAAAAAAAAAAAATATTCATCAGTTTAGGCCGAAATATATTCTTCCACATATTTTTGGTAAAAAAAAAATCGCAATCGGCGTATATTGATTGGTTTGCGCAAAAGTTATCGCGTCTACAAACTATGGGAATTGATTTATGGCGTTGTTATTATTATTTTTTTTTTTTACTAGTAATGGCGGCGATCTGCGATTTTTATCGGGACTGTGATATTGGGGTGGACATGTCGGACATTTTTAACACTTTTTGACCAATGACATTTATACATCGATCAGAAATTTAAATGTCCACGGATTACTGTATAAATGTCATTGGCAGGGAAGGGGTTAACACTAAGGGCGCAGTGAAGGGGTTAACAGTGTTCCCTGGGTGTGTTCTAACTGTGGGGGGTGGAGCTGGTCGGGACATAACAGATCTAACTGATCCCAGTGACAGGGATCAGTAGATCTGTCATGTCCCCTGTCACAGAATGGAGAACCGCCATGTTTACATAGGCGGTTCCCCGTTCTGCAGCTCTGACAGGAGATTGCGGGTCTTGAGCGGACATCAAATCCGCCCGACCCCCGGGCACGCCCACGAGTGTGCGGCGGCCGTGCGTGCGCACCGCCGCTGCCTGTGAGTGCGCACCAGGAGCGTGCACAGGGGATGACGTCCATGGACGTCGTCCTGGATTTTCAGATCCGCGCTGGAGCCGTACTTTGGCAATAGCGCGGAACTGAAGGGGTTAAGGGGGTCCACCGGGCATGATAAAAAAAGGAATTTTTCATTTTCATTGTTGCACTTTAAGCATCATTAAAATCAATGCTCCTGAAAAAATACTTGTCCCCCAAGGCAGTACCCAGACCCCCATACTCCTTTTATGGACAATCACTTGCATACAATGCTGTTTTTTTCTTTATTTTTTTTTACTTCAGCTGTCAACAGGGAAACCCATTGACAGATGATGACTCATTGGTTGTTCCCGGCCCCATTTCTTAACAGTGATATATCATATCACTGTTCTTAGAACAGTGATCTGGCTTCTCCCCGCTAATTGATAGTTTTCACACACAGTTTGCAGATGTTTCTTGTCACTATACTATATAGTGACAATTCTTTACCCCGGCCCTTGTTGGTTACTCAGTAGTAGACAGTTACCCAAAGGGACAACTGTCGACTTCATTTTTTTTTATTTCTTTTTTTGTCGTAACATACGTTCACTAACAGGTATTTTCCTCATACCCCCAGACCCATGACGGAACCCCCTGTTCATAAAAAAGTCCTCGTAACTAAAATTACTACGAATTTCACGTTGTTACTTTTACTTTTTAAGGAAAAAAATAGTACGGGCCACCTGGGGGAATTGGGGAAGTCAAGGCGCGATAACGGTTTCATGCCGAGGTCGCG
>BLSH010426644.1:195631-237928 GCA_018402905.1 Glandirana rugosa
GACTCTAACTCCCCCAGTCTCTTGGTGTGCTCACCTAGTTGTTTGGTGAGGTGCTCCATGCCTGCCTGTACTGCTCTCTCCACGGCCTCTGAGATCGTGGGAGAGAGGAGCGCCGCCACTGACTGTGCGATCCGTGCTAGCTGTGCCTCCGAGGCATCCCAGGAGGGGATAGGCATGGGAGCAGGAGATGGCGTGGTAGTGGCGGTGGGCTGCCCGTCCGCCATGTTGGCCGCGTGTGTGCCCGCTCCCGCTGAGTCGGCTCTAGCCGGGGCGCTGGCGGGTATACCGCCGTGCAGGACGAATCTGTCCATGCCTGTCTTACCCGGGAGGCGGCGGCTTGGTTGCTTGCCGTGGGGGGGTCGCTCTATGCGGATCTGTAGCCGGTTATGTAAGGCTGTGGTCCGGAGCTGCTTCTCCTCACTCCCTCGTCATATGGCGCCGGAAGGAAGTTAATGGGCCTTTTTTAATGTATCTAAATCAAACACAAAAGGGTACCTCCATCTAGGTATAGAGATTTTTTGAAAATAATAAAAGACAATAAAATTGCACTCACTAATTAAAAGTGGATCAAGGCTTGCCATAATCCCATATAGACCTCCATAGGATCACTGTGAGGCTGCAGAGCTTGGCAGGCAAGCAGCTGGCTAAAGCGGAGTTTGGCCGGTAAGCTATTGGTGGAGGTACAACTGTCAAGATTCAGGCTGGAACATAGGCAGCAGCAGCTTCTGGGTGTAGCAAGATGGTTGTGGCTCCAACAAGCACCTCTCTCAGCTGGGTGATGATGACATGAAGCAGAGGGGGCATTGCTAAATTTTTCAGGGCAACTCCTTTATAAAACCATAGGGAAATGAAATGCTGATTGGAGCTGCAGCCATCTTGCTACACCCAAAAGCTGCTGCTGCCTGTGTTCCAGCCTGTAGCCTGACATCTGTACCTCCACCTCCACTTTCTGGCTGAACACTTCAACCAGCTGCTTGCCTGCCAAGCTCTGCAGCCTCAGTGTGATCTTATGGAGGTCTATATTGGTTTATGACATGCATTGGAGGATATATATAATAAGGAGTAGGAGAGTTGGGGTGCATGTGCTGAAGAGGAGGCAGTGAGGAGGAGATAGAGTGCAGCTTGGGTACTGGCAGTTAGGAGGAGAGTGGGGTTGACCCTGTAAACATGACACATTTCTGCAATATTTAATCCAAATTACCCTTTGCTACATTTAATTAGCATTCATTTCTGAAAACCTTGAATGAAGTATGAGAAAAATCCTAAAGCAAGAACAGAAATACTGAAAGCTAGCTGCAATCAAAAGGCAGCTCCCAAAACAAAAACAGGCGGCTATTAACAAGTGAATGCTTTTCTTTGCGCACACCGAACCTAAAGGCCGCACCTATGAAAATGTTAAAAATCAGTCTTGCAGTGGGCCACTCCTCTGCGCTACAAAGGTTAATTGGTCATTTAACCTAGGGGGTCAAAGGATTAAGGTGTAGATTTTTTTCTACACTCCAGACCAATCCTCCACAGATGTTCTGTTAGCGGGGGGGGAGGGGCTGTTTATGGTTACTCTCCAAACTTCTAAATGTACAATACAGGGTTAATGTCCCTGTATATTGGGAGGGGGAGAACACTGGAGACAGCTGGGGCAAGAAATTAGGTAAGTGAAACAGCCTCACCTCTAACCCCTTGGAAATAACGAACAATAGGTGGAAAAAATGTTTTTGAAATGCAGAGAGAACATAATGGGTCCTAATCAAGGAGTGAAAGAGACCAACTGTCACTGAAACAAAATAGAAAAAGCATAAAACTAATACTAAATGTGAACAATACTGCACTACTATCCCTCTATAAATAAAGTGTATAAGTGCTTGGTGCCTGACACCTAAATAGTATCCCAAATACTACAGTGAAAACAATGTATAGTTGTGGTGAAACACAATCCAATATATCTATATCAATATATACATATAATAAAATAAATACAGTGCCACCCAGTGACTAAAGTGCAAAGTGCAACCTCTGATGATAAAAAATAAGCAAAGCATATAAATTCATTAAACACAGTGAAAATCAATAATAAAGAAGTCTCTTCCAAATATTGTGAGAAATCAATGAATCCGTGGAGAACCACACAGTCTCTTCATGTGCAAAAGCCATGAATAACCTTGACCCAACCGGGGTCGCACATTGAGGTTAGCATATAGAGTGACCGGTAGTGGTGGTGTGTGATCCCACTGTGAAAGTTTGCAGTGCATTCTATACAAGGAAGTTCAGACTACCAGCACTGTTTATAAATCACCTTATGCATGTTTTTTGTACATGAAGAGACTTTGTGGTTCCCCATGGATTCATTGATTACTCACAACATTTGGAAGAAACTTTCTTATTATTGATTTTCACTGTGTTTGATGAATTTATATGCTTTGCTAATTTTTTATCATCAAAGGTTGCACTTTGCACTTTAGTCACTGGGTGGCACTGTATTTATTTTTTTTATATGTATATATTGATATAGATATATTGGATTGTGCTTCACCACAGCTATACATTATAAACCTAATACTGCTGAGAGCCAAATGGTGGTTCAGACCCAGTCAGTTTTCAATTCATTATCATTTTTTTTCTATTTGCTTTTATTTTTTTAGCATTATTTGTAACTGCAAGGAAAACACTTACAAGCAGTCATGTTCATGGACTACTGGGTGTCTTTCAAAAGAATTTATTGAGGTAATTTCACAGGGATACAAAAATATGCTGAGTCGTAAAACGACTTGACAGAGTTCAACATTTTTACATAAAGGTAAGAGGTATATGTACAGGACTTATTAATCAAACATAGTGCAGAATTGAAGTAACATTCAACCATAAGGACAACCAGATGAATCATTCTTAGTAGGATCGGGGGGGGGGGGTATCCTATTCCTAACAGGTCTCATCCAGCATCATTGTATCTTGAGCAGGCAGAGAGCTTCTGCCCACCTAACAAAGGGGCCATACATATTGATTCCGTGTGACCTGTACAGTCTTTGATAAGGGGGAAATGAGGGTTATCCAACGTAATCTTGGGTGAAAGAGGATGTTCGCTCCAAAAAGTATGTGAAGGTGTTTTTAAAGTAATCAGCCTCATCCGGAGGCAATGTGTGAATTGTATAGTGTTGCCACTTTTGATGAAAGTAATTTACCGACCTAGGAAGTTTGAAGTCTGTGTTGAATTTATCTTTAAAAAAGAGAGCTGCCAGTTCCCGTTAACTTGGATGATTGAGGGAGCTGAGAGAGAAATCCAGTTTTTCGGAATGGTTCTTTGGGTAATTAGCAGACAGGTGAGTATCCTTGGTCCTGACATTCGGTGGATAGGGCTGCAGCGAGTGTTGTTGTGAACCCCAATAACCAAAAATAAGGAGAAGGGGGTCTTTCGTGAGGGAGAGGAGGGGGATGCTTTTGATGTACAAGATGACATGATCCCAAAAGGCTGCAATATGTGGGCAGGTCCAGAATCAGTGGGAGAGGGACGGTTTATGTTGCTGACAAAGTTGGCAAGAAGCGGATCGGGGTTCAGATTTGTTTGAAAGAAAAGGGATAAATGCCTGATGCATTATTTTCAGTTGAGATTCCAGCCATGTTTCATTTGGAGTCAGATTTAAGGTTGTGGTATATCCTTTTAGAATCTTGTCAACTAAATCCATGTCGGCAAAATCTTCGTTCCAATTTTCAATGAGGAAGAGTTCAATGGGCAGTATTAGTATTGGCTTGTAGATATCTGAGATATTATAAGTCTGTCTTTGAAGGGTATCAATGATGCTTTCCCGGAATCTCTTTGCTTTGTCAAGGCAGGAGGTCTGCATGTAGCTGATACATTGTCAATAGTAAAAGAGGTGCTCTTTAGGAAGAGAGTACTGTTTCGCAATGGATCGGAAGTCACGGGGATCCCAGCAGATTCGTAATATAGGACGGAGAACCTGGTCAGACCTCTGTCCTCCCATTGGTTGAATATTTTTTTTTTCCATAAAGACTTTATTGATTTAAATAGACAGTGTACAGAAACGTTCAGCCACCAACAGTAACAGAATCAAATCAGTGTTGAAGAAAATATAAGACATAGCATGAATAAATGCGTACTTCAGCTGCAGTTCTGAATTTGAGAGAAAAAAAAAAAAAAGGAAAGAGACAAATACCAATGCATACTTTACTATTAGGGCGAGCGTGTATTCAAGTTTTGGGTAGCAGGCAAAATGAGAGGGAACTGGGAGGGGGGAGGGGTAGGGGAGAGGCGACATGAGTGTTTAGTGCTGGGTTTGGGGGAGAGATAGAAGATAATTCCTGTAATCTACTCAAGGGGTCTGCGACGTCTGGCCACATCATGACCTAGTGACCATTATGGGATATCAGGGGGTAATTGGGGGAAGTCTATAGGTAGACGGCTCCATATTCGTTGGTCGTCTGAAAGTGGGACCAGCATGACCACGTCTTTCTGAATTTGTACGAGTTATCCAGGGAAGAAGCGATCAGCTCCTCCATGTCCCTGACTCTGTTTAGCCGAGTGAACCATTCTTTCAGCGTTGGAGTGCGAGTTTGTCTCCATAGGGCTGGGATACACATTCTGGCTGTGTTTATCATATGCATCGTGAGAGACTTCCTGAATGAATGTTTTAATACTCTCGAGTGTTGCAGTAGATATTGTTGAAAGGAGAAATCAATGGAGTATGTGGTGACCTGTTGGATTATTTTATGGACTTGAGACCAGAATGGTTTAATTTGGGGGCAATCCCACCAGATGTGTAGCATTGTACCAGGTAGAGAATTGCATCTCCAACATATATTGGAAACCTGGGGGTATATCCTGTGGAGATAAGATGGGGTCCTATACCAGTGGGTTAGAATTTTGTAACTATGTTCTTGCGTTGTGACATTCAGTGTACCCTTATGTGCTGTGGAGCAGATGCCCTCCCAGTCCGATTCGGTGAGGGGGTTTTCTGCGCCTTTGTCCTAGAGTTTGGTAAATTGGGGAACAGGTCATGGCCAACGGTTGACAAGAGGGAGTGGATTCCTGAAATTAATGTGATGGGGATGTGAGGTGCATAGTTTTTCGAACGGGGTGAGATCGCGATTGAATTTGTCTTTCATTTTCGGGTCATTAAGCTAGTGTCTGGCCTGAAGGTACGACCACATAGGTAGCGAGATACTAGGTTCATTATCTGCTAGTTCAGTTTTGGAACAAAATTTCCTATGGGTAAAGAATTGGTAGGCCTTTGGGTGGGCGTTACAGTTGCTATCCCTAAGAAATCCCGCTTCAAGTCCCGGGGGGAATTCGGGGTTATTCCTGATCGGGGTCATGGGGCCTGGTAGTGAGGTCAGATGCCTGGCTTTGGATTTATGGAGACATTGTAGAGAGGACCAGATGAGAGGGTGGTCTTTGAGAGTGGGAGGTAATATGGTGCTGGGGGACCAGGCTATATCAAGAAGGGCTCCCTGGGCCCAAGATTGTTCCAACGTGACCCAGTCTTTGCATTCACTGTGTACATGCCAGTCCACCACCCTTGTCAGGAGGGCGGCTCTGTGGTATTGCTCGAAGTCAGGGAGCCCCACGCCTCCTTTGTGTTTTGGGCATGAAAGTTTCCCCAGACTGATTCCAGGGGTTCCACCTTTCCAGATAAATGAGCGAAGAAGGGTACGTATGGATGAAAAGAAAGTTCTGGGTAAGGATGTGGGGATAGCTTGTGCAAGATACAGAAAGCGCGGGAGTATTGTCATTTTTACTGCGGCAGCCCTACCAAACCACGATAGAGTAGTCTTTTCCAGGTCGCTAAATCTGATCAGAAGTTTCGGAGTAGAGAGTGAAAATTTAGGAAATAAAGTTTTTGGAGGTTGGCAGGCAGTTGAATACCAAGGTAGGTGATAGCCTCCCTTTGCCAGGTGAATGGGAAGGATTCCATACAGTGCTGAGCTAGCGCTTGGGGGAGGGTGATATTTAATGCAGTGGATTTATGAAGATTCATTTTGAAATTGGAGATATTACCAAAATGTCTGAATTGTTCCAGAAGATTAGGGAGGGAAGTCCTAGGATTGGAGAGAAAGAGCAGAATATTGTCTGCAATGGTAGCAGTTTTATACTCTTTACTTGCGATCGTGATTCCTGTTATGTTCGGATTTGATCTTATGCAGCGTAAAAGCGGCTCTAAGGTTAATATGAAAACAATTGGAGAGAGCGGGCAGCCCTGCCGTGTCCCATTATGAATGGAGAAGGCGTTTGACAGAGGCTTAAAATGCTTGTTGTCATGAAGGGGCCTAGGCCGATGGACGACAGAGTCAAACTCATGTAGTCCCAGGCCACCGTGTCAAATGCCTTCTCCGCATCAGTGGAAAGGCAGAAGCCCTCTGTGCTGGATTTGGAAAGCCAGTGAATGATGTTTATTGCCTTCGTGGTGTTGTCACGGGCTTTTCTACTCGGGACAAACCCTACCTGATCCTGGGTGATCAAGTCGGGGAGGAACTGCTGTAAGCGGGTGGCTAGTATTTTGGCATATATTTTTAAGTCGACGTTTAGGAGTGATATTGGTCGGTAATTTTGGACTTTCATAGCGTCTTTACCTTTTTTGTGAATTATTGTGATATGCGCTTCCAATAGTTGGGTTGGGGGGTTCGGTCTTGCGGGAGTGAATTGTATGTCATGAGAAAGTGGGGAATGAGTATATCTCTGAAGCTTTTGTAGTACTGGGTCGTAAGGCCGTCTGGCCCGGGACTTTTTGGCTTCATGCTTTTCAGGGCAACTCTGAATTCCTCTTGAGTGATAGGTCTCTCTAAAGTAAGAGCTTCATTGGAGGGTATGGTTGGCATCCCGTGGGCTGTAATTTTCAATCGCCTTAGTCCGCGACTGTGACATGAGATTTTCAGGGGAGGGTGGGGATAAGTTGTACAGCTCTGTATAGTAGTTCACGAATTGTTGGGCTATCTCCTCCGTTTTGTGATAGTTTTGGCCCTTATTGTCTCGGATTTGGAGGATCGTTGCTTGGGCCTTCCTATTCTGAAGCAGTCTGGCCATTAGCTTCCCGCTTTTATTAGCATGTTCGTAGTATAGCTTTGTCGTCAATAGGTATCTGCGTGTAATCTACTTGCCTAGTGTGTCAAGGAGGTCGCGTCTGGCCGAGAGCAGCTTAGAGTAGACTTGGGCTTCTTTAGTTTGCTTATGTGCTAGTTCCAGTTTGTGTATAGTGGAGGTGAGGGTCTTTATGTCATTTTGTTTTTGTTTTTTGATTTGAGAGGCGATAGCAAGACATTCCCCTCTTTTTCATTCAATGTTTTTATTAGATTCCAATGCAAGTGAATTAGTTACAAACATTTTACTGACTTATTAGAAGTTCCATAGATACATTCATAACACAATGTTTACTAGGAACATTTGGGTTAATGGTTAGAGGAAACTCTTCCCATACCGCTTCACTGTAGGGGGGAGCCCCGGACCACATCGTTCCGAATCTAATTGAAATTTGTATCTTTAGTCTGTTAATCTGTCACTCCCAGCCCCCACCCCTTTGGGAACATACTGTGGCGGGCTGGGTGACATTTCTAGTTGTTAATTAAACCCTATCGGGATTGCTGACATTTCCGTTACTTATCAGTGTGGGTACTCACCCACCTGTTACCTTTGTTGCGGTCCGTGACATCCCCCAGTATCAACATATCAGATTCATTACGATGAAACCTCTTGAGTTATAAATGGTTAGGCAGTGAAATAGTATAAACATTAACAGAGAAGGAGAAAAAGAAATAAAAAGAAATAGCTGGGGACATACATAACATTTAGATCTTGAAACCAGGCTGTGACTGCTCTAATGTAGCTTTTGTTTCCTGCACCCACGTAATATTCTAAGAGCTCTGTACAAATGAAGAGTACCATTCAAACCAAGGTTCCCATCTAGTTTGCGCTATTTTATTATTTCCCTGAGAATAAGCAAACATCTTTTCGTACGTAATGTGTGTGTTGGTAGTTTGGATAACTTCCCGTGTCGTAGGGGGTTCTACCTTCCTCCAATGTCTGGCAATTACTAGTCTAGCGCTTAGGAGTAGATGCGATATTACATATCTGTAAATGAAAGGGATTGATTCAATACCCAGAGAGAGAACCGCCAATTCCGATTTCATTCCAAGTTGTATGCCTACTATCTGCTTTATAATGTCCGATATTTCCGCCCAGAATTTGTTTATGGCAGGGCATGCCCAGAAAATGTGATATAGTGTACCTCTATGTCCACATAGTCTCCAGCAGGATGGGGAGATCTCACCAGTGAAACCCGCCATCCTGGATGGTGTAAGGTACCATCTCGACACTAGTTTTTGTGTGAGTTCCCACAAGGAGGTGTTCTTGGTGGATCTATAAGTTATATCTAAGGCTTGGGACCATTGTTTTTCTGAATAATTAGAGTTAAGGTCGGTCTCCCATTTCAACATTGACCGAGATTTAGTAAATATTGTTTTTTGGTTTAAGAATGCGTAGAAGAGAGAGATCCCCTTTAGAGTGGGGTTTTGATGTAGAAAATATGCTTTGATTTTCCTTGGTAGGATAGTAGCAGTGTCAGGGATTGATTTCAGGAGGTGAGCTATTTGTGAGTATCTATAAAAGTCGCTATCCTGTATTCCGTACTCTATTTGGATTGCTCTGAATGTTTTGGTTGCCGGTCCAATTTTAACGTCTTCTACTGTATTTATACCCTTGGTTATCCAATGTGATACATTGAGATCAGGGATTAGCAGGTTTAAAGCGGATATAGGTAATTCTATTGTAGTTATGTCGGTCAGTTCGAAAGGGGTGTTTGTCATGTCTTTCCACGCTTGTAGGGAGGCCGTTATAGTGGGGGAAAATTTGTACAGCTTATGGGTGATGAGTTTGCTGGTTAAAAGTAAGTTGGGCAGGTTCCTAGTTGGACTTTGCGCTAATTCTAGGTCAATCCATCTCGGGATTTGTTCATTTGTGAACCATTGTTTGAGCTGTGCTAATATAGCAGCAGCATGATAATCCTTCAATACTACATGTCCTATGCCCCCCATGGCTTTAATCTTAATCAATTTTTTGAATGCACATCTCGCCCTCCTTCCCTGCCATAGATAGCTATTTAATAGAGCTTGAGCTCTAGAGAAGAATTGGTCTGATACCGGAATTGGCATAGCCCTGAATAGGTACAAGAATTGAGGTAATATGAGCATTTTAAATGCTGCTAAGCGACCCATCCATGACAGTTCTGTTTTACTTAAATCTTGCAGCTTAGTTTTCAGTTCACGTAAAAACGTATTGTAGTTGGTTTCCACCAGGTTGGAGGTGTGGGGAGTGAAAGTGATTCCTAGATATTTAATACCCTCTTTGTTCCAGGTATATGGGAACCTTGATTTTAATTCTATCTCAGTATCTTTATCAATACCTAAGCCCATTATATAAGATTTACTTTCATTTACTTTGTAGTATGACAGTTTATTAAACAATTGTAAAACTTGGTGAACCTCTGCCAGGGAGGACCCAACCTCAGTAAGAACCAATATGATGTCGTCTGCAAATAGACTGATCAGATGCGTGGATGATGGTGTCGGAAAGCCCTTAATTCGAGGATGTGTTCTAATGTGGATCGCAAGGGGCTCGATCAGTAAATTGAATATTAGAGGCGACAAAGGGCACCCCTGTCTAGTGCCATTGGATATCTGAAAGGGTGCTGAAAGGGTGCCATTCGTGTAGACTCTAGCTGATGGGTTTGAGTATAAGGCCAGTATTGCCCTAAGGATGTGACCTGAGAATCCAAAGGATTCCAGTGTCCTGGTTAAGTATAACCAGTGGACTCTATCGAAAGCCTTCTCTGCGTCCAGAGCCAGAAGCAGAGAAGGCTTTCCCCGGGTCTCAGCTAAATGTATAATGTTAATCAGCCTGCGAGTAGCGTCTGCCGTTTGTCTTGATTTAATGAATCCAGTTTGGTCTGGATGAATAAGTGAGGGCATAACGTCAATTAGACGCATAGCTATCAGTTTTGCGTATATTTTTACATCAATATTCAGTAGTGAAATTGGTCTAAAGTTCATAGGCGAGGTTGGGTCCTTCCCCGGTTTAGGCAAAGTTACAATGAGAGCTTCCAACATTTCATGTGGGAATGAGGACGAGGCAGCAGCTGTTTTAAATACATTGCTTAGATGTGGTATTAATATTGCTTTGAAAGTCTTATAATACTCTCCTCCGAATCCATCTGGCCCTGGGGATTTATTGGCTGGAAGGGATTCAATAACTACTGAGACTTCCTCATTAGTAAAAGGTTGGTTTACGTTTTGTAGTTGTTCCTCTGTGAGTCTAGGGATGTCTAATGCAGATAAAAATGAATTGATCAACTCCTGTGTGGGCTGATAAGTAGATTTATCATTCTTTAGGTTATACAATGAGCCATAGTAGTGGCTAAAAGCATCAGCTATTTTTTGGGGATGATATTCTTTTTGTGTGGTGCTAGGGTGAATGATAAACGGAATTTTGGATTTAAACCTGTGGCCTTTGATTTTATGTGCTAGTAATTTCCCCGCTTTGTTTCCGTTAGCATAGTAGGTCATCTTAAGGCGCTTGTTATATTTTTCAAAACTATCTAAAAGGGATAATCTAAGCTCCTGACGAAGAAGGGAGATTTTTTCAGTTAATTCAATTTGTGGTTTGGTTTTGTTTAGGGATTCTAATTTTTGAAGCTCCTCTGTAATCTTTTTAATATGCTGCTGCCTCTTCCTCTTATCCCTGGCACATAGTTGTATCAAGATCCCCCTCATAAATGCCTTATGGGCATTCCACAGTGTGAATGGGCTCTGTACCGACTGAAGGTTGTCAGCAAAGAACTCACTCAGTTTGGATCTCAAAATAGCATTATACTCTTCCTGATGCAAGATATAAGTGTTCAATTTCCATACGGAGTTAGGTGAAGGAGCTGTTGTGTCTTCTATGGTCATGGTCACTGAAGCGTGGTCCGACCATGTTATTGTGTTGATTGTAGATCTTTTTATTTTAAGGAGAGTTTGTTGATCAACTAAGAATAAGTCAATCCTGGTATAGGTGCGGTGAGGAGGTGAGAAGAATGTGTAGTCCCTTTCTTCTGCGTGTAAACAACGCCAGGCGTCAAATAGAGAGTGTTTGTACAAAGCCGATTGGAGTGTAGGGGTACATCTCCTCGGCTTGGAAGTAGAGTCTAGGGTTGATTCCGGGATAATGTTATAGTCACCGCACATGACCAGCCGCCCTATGTGATGCCGACGGACTTTCGCCATCAGACCATGGAAAAAGCGTAGTTGATGTTGGTTCGGTGAATATGCATTGACTATGGTATAGGTTACCGAGTTTAAATCACAAACCAGGATTAAATATCGTCCTTGAGGGTCAGCAAACTGCTCACGGAGAGTAAATGCGACTGAGTCTCTAATTGCTATCATGACCCCTTTGGTTTTAGTATCCGCATTAGCTGCAAATATGTTGGGGAAATTCTTGTGAGAGCACATTGGTGGAGATGTTTTACTGAAGTGCATTTCTTGCGTGCAAAGTATATCACATTTCTGTTGCATGGCCTCTTTCCACAGAGATTTCCGTTTGGCCGGGTGGTTTAGACCCTTGGCATTAATTGTTAAGATTGTAATTTCCATTTTTGTTGTGTATGACTATGATGGTATTGAGCGTTGGTTCTACAGGTGAAACCAAGGCTCCCTCTGGTGGCACAATTAGGTGTTGCATGTAAATGTTCTGGCTAGTTATAGTTAAATAAACAGTACTCACAGTGGAAGGGTTGGATTCCGGAATATAGGTTATAGCAGCATCTATCGGCGTTGAATCTTGTGGGTTGAGGATGAAGGACCTGCAGGTTCCTGGTAGCATCTCTGGTTTGTTCTGAGTATCTCCAGCATTTAACAATAGAAACAAAACAGGTAAAAGAAAAAGAACAGTACAATTATTATATCTTCTTAGAAGCATAGTTAACATTGGCGGCAATATGCCAAAGAGTGTATAGAGAGTTTGGAGCAGCTGTAAGCTGCAAAATGATAGGGGGGTTAAGTTCGCGATATCTGCTCATATAGCAGGGACTGAGGAATAGAGTATGTGCGCCCGGGCATGATCATCTGTGGGATTTAGCATTCTTTGCATTAACCGTTGTCCACTCTGGTGTGGTTTGTTGCAGAGGGGAAGGAGTGTTGCGATCCTCTGGTGCTTCTACAATAATACCCCAGTTTTTTAGGAGGGATAGCCCTTTTTCTAGTGAGTTTATGGTGTATTCCCGACCATCCTTGGTGACTGTAAGCTTAGAGGGGTATCCCCAGCGATAGATCAGTTTATGATTTCTTAATGCTTTAGTCACTGTGATCAGGTTTTTACGCTTCTGCAGGGTGTATTGTGAGAGATCAGCGAAAAATTGTAAGTCTTGGTATTGTTGGGGTAGCAAGTCTCTCTTTCTCATGGCAGACATAAGAGTCTCTTTGATATGGTAGTAGTGGAGACGAAGGATCACATCTCTTGGGATCTGTTCTGGCAGATGTGTTGGTTTTGGCAGCCTGTGTATGCGGTCTATAGTGACATCTAGGTCAGTCAGGTCTGGGAGAATTGCTTTAAACATAGAAGTAGCGTAAGTGCGTAGCTCGGTTTGGGGGATCGTTTCAGGTATACCCCTGATCTTCAAATTATTTCTTCTCCCGCGGTCCTCTATGTCAGCTAATTTGGCTTTTATCCATTCCATTTCTCTCTCTTTTTCATCATGTGCGTCAACTAGGTCATTGATTGTGGTGGCATATTCTCCCATCTTGCCTTCTATGTGATCCACTCTGTTTTCCACTGCCTGTATGTCTTGATGGAATTTGTGCATACATGACACTATGTCCGTGTGTATTGTACTTCTCAATGAGAGGAGCATTTCTTTTAGGACAGTATCTAGCACAGGTTGGTTTTGAGTGGGGAATGTTTCTATTGAGTCGGGTAGTTCCCTGGTGTCATCCCCAGAATCTGCTGCCATGTGCAGGGGCGAGTTGTATCCGCCGCCATCCAGCCTAATTTTAGATTTGGCCGGACTGCGGGATGATGGTGTGGACGGGCGGGAGTGTCTCCCGTTTGTTACTGTCTCCTCGTCCCCCTGGATGGCTCGGTGTGTGGGGTTGTTTTGCTGCGGCGAGGCCCTGGGTGAGTAGGCCTCGCCGCCATCTTGCCTACCTCCTGAGCGCTCCGGTGAGAAGAAGTCAGTCAGTCTGTGCGGTTTTCTCTGCTCTCTTTTTTTCTTAGACATCTCACGTCTAGTTCCCCACTGATGCTGGGTCTATGTCGGGCGATTTGTGCCTTTTTGGGCCGTTGCTGTGAGCCGCTGTGTCCCTTGGCAGACGGAGCTCCGGAGCTATGCGACCGTCCGGCTCGGCATCAGACCACGCCCCCCCCAGACATTCCCCTCTTATCACACATTTATGAGCTAACCACTGAATTGTGGGGGAGGTCTCTGTTGAGGTGTTGTTTTGGAAGTACTCTTGTAGGGTGTGCTTCAGTCTGGTAAAGTGTGTCGGGTCATTGATGAGGGACAGATTAAATCTCCAGGTTTTAGCTTTGAATTCTGGATGGTGATCCGGGAATTTTAATGTCATAGTGATGGGATGGTGATCGGAGAGATACATGGGCTCAATACTCGCTTGGTGTAGAAATGGCAGATCGGACTGGGAGAGAAAAAGATAATATATGCGGGAGTATCTATTATGGGGGGGGATGAGAAGAAGGTGTAATCTTTGGTTTCTGAGTTTAGCGTTCTCCAGGAGTTGAGTTTAGACTTTATTTGCTTTAGAGCACGATAGGGTATCGAGGTGGAGTTAGTGGATGAGTCTGTGTTCGGGTTTAAGGTTACATTCAGGTCTCCTCCAAATATTACCAGGCCTTCATGGAAGGGGATTAGTAAATCAATCACAGAACTGATGAACGAGACCTGGGATATGTTGGGACAGTATATGTTTGCAATTGTCATCGGCTTGTCGTAAACCGTGCCCTTCACAAAAATATACCTGCCTTCTGGGTCGATTAAATGATCTTTAAATGTGAAGGGAAGGTTTTTAGAGATCAGTATTGCCACTCTTTTCGTTTTGGAGGAGGAGGAAGATGCGTGGTATATTTCTGGGTATGAGGAGTTCGTCAGCTTAGGTACATTGGGGCCTTTGAAGTGGGTTTCCTGAAAAAAGGCTACTTGGGCATGCTGTTTAGAAAGTTCACGAAGTGCCATTGACCTCTTCTCGGGAGTGTTTAGCCCCTTAGCATTAAGCGAGAATACTTTTAGAGTGTGAAAGGAGGCCATGTTGCAGCGCTTTAGGTTAGAGGGTCAGCTAAATGAATCAAATGTCAGGGTGGTGTGGAGACAGATGGAATAAGGGTGAGTGTATGCTTATAGAGGCTGAACGAAAGAGTCCTGGAAAGAGGGTAGGGTGGGAGAAGAATGTGGGGGTGGGTTGATAAGGGAGGGGTACAGGGAGGGTATCCGGCTAACAGGATAGACCGGCTATCTTGTCTTAGATGGGCAGGGAAAGCCGGGAATTGAGTGCACAGATGTGTGCTGTTGGGGGAGGTGGTTAGGCTAGAACGGCGTTGCGACGATTCCAGGTAATGTCTAAAAGGATATTGAGAGTTTTGAGTGAGTGATGATGTCCGCGGTGTTCGTTCGATCCCCCATTGAGGATTTGGAACTAGTCCGCAAATGAGCCAGAGAGAGTAAAGGAATGAATGAATGGGCTGCTAAGGGTTCAATGTGCCTCGGTAGGGGCAGTATCAGATACATGGGGAGTATTATTTCAGGACTGGGTGGGAGAGGAGTTGTTAGTAGTGCAAGATGTGGTGTGGCAATTGATTGATGGGAGGTAGGAAGGAATGGTAAGTGGGCAGATGTGGTTTCTTATTGTTATCATAGTTAAGGAGCGCTGTGTCTGGAAGTGTGCGGTGCGTCTTATGTTGCGGATGGTGTCTCGGTGGTTGTGAATAGGTAATGTTATGTTAAATTCTTTCTCGTGGACAGTGCGTCAAAAAGTTAGAACATAACTAGCAATCGATAACCTTAAACAAGACTGTAGTAAATGGATGTGGAAAGTCAACACAATATAATTCAAACAAAGTAGTAACAGCAGCCTGGAGAGGGAAACCCGGAGCATTATCATGCGGGATGGGACCTTGGAGCTGAGACCGACCCTGCGTAACCCGTAGGCAGGTTGTGAGAAAGGCGTTTTGTTAATCGTTTGAGTACCTTTTAACCCGGGAAATCCTACATGAATAGGGTCAATTTATTTCTCCACATTGGTGTGCGTACCGATGCCCGGTGGTCAGGCAGTGTCAGTCTCATGCTCATTATAAGAAAAAGCTAAACAACAAACTGAACAAATATAAACTAAAACATTAACATGTTGCTCATCACCCCAAATGTACATGTAGTAAGATGAAGAAGAGCTTGATGTATGTGGTATGTCTGGGCAGATATCTGCTGATATCTTATCTTCTGGGACTGTCATTATCCCTTCTTAGGGCTCCTTGAAGCAGCAAATAGGTTGAGATCGAAGCTCATCTGACTTAATGGGTTAGAACAGTGCTCTGGGTAATTAAAGGGTCAGGGCAATATCGTCGACCCAAGGTGGGGGTGATGAGGTCGAGCCTTGCCATTAGTCTTTCAAGTACGAGGTGTGGCTCATCCTGGGTACATCCAGGAGATTACCGGGGGCCAAAAAAAGAGGGGGTCTATCGTGAGGTCTTTTAGTTTGTTTGTGTATAATGGTCAGCATAGACCAGCGCAAAAGGGGCTGTCAATAAGAGGTTCAGCCTAGAGTCCGCATGCAAGCCCTTCTTTGGTACCAAAAAGTTTGATCTAGGTGAAGTTTGGAGAGCCTGCTGAGGGATTAATCCAATAGGCCTGAGGATCCTTAGCTAAAAGAGCTGGTTTACAGAGTACATGACATTTGAATTCTCCACCCTTAGGGTGGTTCTCTATTAAGCTCCTTCAAGGTGTCAGCATTTCGGGAAGTGACACAGTTCAATTAAGAGTAGTTTGTGAAGGGTTAATGACAGGTAGGGGGAGGAAGTGGGCTATGGGGTGAGAGCGTCATTACTCACTATTGTGATGAGTTAGGAGTTCCCATCCTGTGGCATAGAGGTCAACTTGGATGAATGCTGCTGTTGTAGGTGGTGAGAGGCTTTAGTCCTTCCTTGCCTTCCTGTGTGCGGGGGAGGCTGGGATGCTGCCTCCCCCTGGGGAGCGATGGTTTGCTGGAGGTGGTGAGGCGGAAGGGGAAGATCTGGGTCTTCTGGATGGGGTGTATGAGCCTCGTTGGTGTACATCCATCGGTTCTTCCTGTCTTTGAGGTTGGAAGGAGTTGAAGTAGCTGTTGTTCCAGTCAGGGATGTCCACGGGGGGTATGTGTAGGGTCTCACAGAAGGAACGGATGTCTTCGGGGTGTCTGAGATAGGCAGTTCTGCTAGCTGCTCCTGCTTGGAGAGAGAAGGGAAACTTCCATCGATACAGTATGTTTCCTTCCCGTAGCGTGTCTAAGAGTGGCCGGAGGGCCCTTCGTTTTTGTAAGGTTATAGGAGACAGATCTTGAAAAAGTTTTACCTCCGTTCCCCTGTATAAGATGCGTCTTCTGAGTCTGGCATGTCGGAGAATTTCTTCTTTGAGGTGGAATTTGACAAGGCAGCCGATCACATCTCTGGGGGGCTCATTATCCTTGCCTCGAGGTCGTAGAGCTCGGTGTAGGCATTCCAGTTCGATAGGGGTGTCCGGTGGTCCCACGAGAAGATCATTGAAGATGGAGAGAACAGCTTCAGAGAGGTGATCATTATCCACGGCTTCGGGAAGCCCCTTGATTCTGATGTTATGTCGACGCCCGCGATTGTCCAGGTCTTCTAGACTTCGGTGAAGGTCTCTTAGTTGCATTGTATGCGTGTCTAGTGTAGATCTGGTTTCATGTATGGCATGGTCAAGGTTGTCTGTGACTTCCTCTAGTACGTCAAGACGTGCAGATGCTCCCTGTAGATCACTCCTGAGGTTAGCAATGGCAGCGGAAAGAGTGTCTTTGATGTCAGCCACTACTGCCTTTAAATCGTCAAGGCTGAGTGTCCGCATGGGAGGCGGAAGGGATTCTTTCCGCTGTGGACCTTGGGTTCTGGTGGGACTCCTACTTGTCGCTCGTTCGGTGTTCGTGCTCTGGTGAGAGGCGGAAGCTTCGTCCCTGGAGCGGGACCGGAACATTTGAGGAAAGTTGCCATTTTGTTGGGGGTTTTCCCTTCTGGGAGAGCGGGAGCGGGATGGGGACTTTTTGCTGTCCGGTTTGCCCATAATGTTCGATCGTAGGTCTCTCTGATATTTAGTAGGGGGATCGAAGAAAGCAGGGACTTAGGCTAATACCATATTCAGGAAATGTCTCTTTGTTATATGATTAAATGTTTTGGGTGTAGCAAAATGGCTTCTTTGTTGAGCTTAGGTGCTGGATATGGGAGTATGGGTGTATAAAGATGGCCGCCGTAATGTCCTGGGTGTAAAGTTGGAGGATCTGGGTGGACCAAGATGGCCGCCGTGTAGGCCTTGAGGGCCTTCTCGCAGAGACTGTACCTCCTGTTGGACTTTAAGTTCCCCGGTATGTGTGGGTAGCCTTCGGGGTCGCGGATCAGCAAGCTCCTAGGGCCCTAGGAGGTGTATTAGTCGCGGGCTGACGGCCGTGACTAGGCCTCAGACCGCCGCTGCAGAGCCGGTAGATTTGAGGCAGATTCGACCTTGTCCCAGAGCCAGAGGGAGAGCGGTGGCTAGGAGATGGTCTTGTCGGGCTGGTGGGGTCCCAGATGGGGGTGAATAATGAGGGGTGTCAGCGTATCAGCACTTCTAAGATGGCGGCGACCGTCCTGCGGAGGGTTCCCTGAGGAGCTGTGTGGGACCGTGAAGTTTTTAAGCCCGATCTGTTGGGGGTGTGAGAGGGGTCCCCAGAGCCTTGTTTTGGGGCCCAGAGCCAAAGATTGGAGGCTAGATGGCCGCTTTGTTTGCCACGGCCTAGGCCGCAGATGAAGCCACGGCCTAAATTTTCAGGCGTCACGGGATTCAAGCACGGGCGGCCAAGATATCCAGCCCGGATTGTAGAGGACAATGTCAGGATGCCTCCTGGGTGTATTTGGATGCTCACCCATCCAGAGAGAGGTCAGATGCCCGTGGATTGTGTCTGGGGATCCGGAGCTCTCCCAAGACACGTCCGTCGTCCTCCAGATCCAAGCCATGCCCCCCCGGGTTGAATATTTTATGTTCCATTCCTGCTAGAAATCTGGAATTAGCCCTGATGGGAAGCAATTTCAACATAAAGGAGGATAGTTTGAAAATGTTCCTGTGCTCACTTCAGGCTAATGCAGTGTCCCTGAGGAGGAGATTATGTTGGATAACCGGTGGAGTAGCCTTCCATCTGTAGTGGAGGAGGGCCACCAATGAGTAGAAGTATACCATAGCTAATTCGAGTTGACCATTTGAGTGTTGAGAGGATTGAGTTATCCAGTCCAGACTGAATCTATGCAAACATGCTATGTTGTACAATCTGACATTTGGGAGGCTTGTTCCCCCCTCACTCCTGGGGAGATGCAGCTTATGCTGGGCTTTATGAGGTCGCCTCCTTAGCCATATGAATTGAGACATGTTTTTATTAAGCGTTTGGATGTCTTTGTACTTCACCAGTACTGGGATTGTTTGGAGGGGATATAAAAGGCGAGCAAAGGTGACCATTTTTATTAGATAACATCACCCCATGAGTGAGAGAGGCAGATCTATCCAGCTGTCCATTTCTTGATAAATCTTAGTCAGGAGAGGAGAGTAGTTGAGATGGTAGAGGGATGAGGGTAGTTTGCCTATCCTGATGCCTAGATAAATGATGTGAGAGTGGACTATCGCAAATGGGGAGTCTGAGATCCAAGAGGGGTTTGAGGAGGTTCCCAGAGGGAGCATCTCACTCTTATGATAATTAATGCTTAGACCAGAACACAACAGAAACAAGGACGAACACAGATCAAAGTCCCGGAATTTAACGCCGTGTAGGGGGGCGATATAATTAATATATCTAGAAAGTGGTTCAAGGGCTAGGTTGAACAAAAGGGGTGAAAGGGGGCACCCTTGCCTAGTTCTCTTATGCAGTTTAAACTCTGAGGTGAGGAGGCCTACCACCACCAGCCTGGCCGCAGGAGCCGAGTGCAAGGCTCCAATAGGATGAGTAAAGGAGCCCTCAAACTTAAGTGCTCTTGCACCATATGTAGCCATTCAAAGCTAACATTGTCAAAGGCTTTCTCTGCGCCCAGGGTGATGATGGTGTGACCCCCTCTGTCATGTTTTGCTATCTCCAGCACTGCTAAAATCTTTCTGATGTTCAGAGTGGCAGTTCTGCCCCTTACAAAACCTGATTGTGTGGGGTCTATGAGATACGGCATGATTGTGACGAATCTCGAGGCTATACTTTTTGAAAGTATCTTTACATCGATATTTAGAAGGGATAGAGGCCTGTAGGAACTGGGGTGGGTGGAGTCCTTCCCTTTCTTTTCCAACAATTTGATAATGGTTTCCAGTAGGGGGATAAGAGCCACCCTCCCAGAGTTTGGAGTACACTTCTTGTAGGGTTGGCGCAATGTCATCTTTCAGGATTTTGTAAAATACCCCTGTGAGACCGTCTGAACCTGGGGCCTTGGAGGGAGCTAAATGCCGAATGGCTTCATCTAATTCTTTTGTGGTCATTTCAGAGTTCAGCATCTCCAGTTTTGAGGGGGTACTTTTCAGGAGATTAACCTGAGCAAGAAATGTGCGTGCCTCTTCCTTGTCTATAGGGCCGGGGGCATAAAGATTGGTGTAAAAGTCACGCATTACCTGGTTAATTTCCTGAGGTCTGGAATGAATGTTGCCTGAGGAGTCTCTGAGGGATGTTATGTGTGTAGGTTTGTAGGGGCCCCTGCATAATCTGGCCAGTAATTTACCAGATTTGCTGCCGAATTTGTGAAATTGGGCCTCAAAGTGGGATCTGTGCATTAGTTCGATTTTATCCACCCACGACTCAAACGACTTTTTTGTGGTCAACCATTTCGCCCTATTTTCCGGGCTGTTATGGAAAGTTAGGGCTTGTTGAGCTAATCTAAGGTTAGGCTAATTTGTAATGTGACTGCGCATTTTTTTTATAGGAAGCAGTATAAGAAATGATGTGTCCCTGTAAATAAGCTTTCCCAGCCTCCCACAGTAGGTTTGGGTTATCGGCGTGTGATGAATTTTTGGAAATGTATTCTTGCCAGGCCTATGAAATGTAAGAGTGAATGTCTTCATTGTTTTGGAGGTAGGAGGGAAACCGTCATATGTTGGGTGACTGTCTCTGGTCAGTGAGATGCAGTGAGATTGAGATTGGGACATGATCAGAGACAGCAATATTGTGAATTTCAGCCTCTGACACGTTCAGTAACAATGTTTTGATGCAGAATAAATAATCTATCCTTGATAGAGGGTTGTGTGGGTGGGAAAAAAAGTAAACTCCTTCCCCAGGGGGTGATGTAGTCTCCATATATCCGTTAGGTCAAAGAAGTCAATTGTGGAGGCAAATAGCGTAGGCTGTGGTGCTAAGTGGGGGAATTCTACTCTTTTCACCAGGGATCTGTCCTCTAAGGGGTGGATTGTATCATTGAAATATCCTCCTATAATATGAGGGGTGGCGGGATGCTTCAATAGTGTTCCATAGAACTGTTTACCAGGACTATTAGGGGCACAGACATTGGTAATTAGACATTCGAAATTGGCGTGTTGAATGCGTAACGTGATCAACCTTCCTTGGCTATCAGTGTCGGTCGATATTATTTTATGCGAGAATTTTTTATGGGTTAAGATTAGGACCCCGGCTTTGCAGCCTATAGTGTCAGATCCTAAAACCAATCCTACCCACAATTTCCACATTTCGGTGGAAATCAGGGGAGGAAAGGTGTGATTCCTGCAGAAGAGCTATGTCCGCTTTAAGTCTTTTGAGATGACGTAGGACTTTAACTCTCTTGAAGGGAGATCTAAGTCCCTTTACATTACATGAGACAGTGTTCATACTAAGTGAATGGGTAGTGAGGATTTAGAGGTCGTGGACATCTTAAATGAATCATTGGGCAGAAGGTATATGTTGGTGTAAAAGCATATGTAAGCTGAAATAGACGGAATAGAGGAGCTGCCGGAATGGGGGGGGGGGGGGCAGCGTGGAGATAAGAGGGTGTGACAAAAAGAGAAGAATGGCGAATGTTGTGTAAAATGCAATGAATGTATAGATAGCTAATGAGCAAACTGAGTAAGAACTTCTCTTCTTCCCGCATGGGTGAACTGTGTAAATGGACTCCCTTTAGAGCGCCTCAGTTATATGATTCAGTGAATCCGAGGGGCTAAGTTCAGGGTGATTTGTTGAGTTAGGGAGGGATCACCAGCAGTATCTGCAGTTTTGGAGAAGAAGCAGAGACCATACAGCAGTTCATGCATGTGGAGAATAGGTAACAGGAGAACAGGTAGAAAAAAGAACCATGAGGGTATGCCCTTGTGAAATAACAATTGAATAGCCTGACATTTGGTGAGAGATAACAATAGTACTAACAACCATAATATTAATGGCAATAACAATAACGCTTAGACCTGTATTCTCGAATACTAAGGGACATATGTGGTGCACAGCACTGTTCCCAACATGAGAAAAGAGCTATGGTGACATAGTTACCCATCTAAAGAAGACAATGGCCTTGGAATAGGCTGTGTGGCGATGGAACAGTTATTCAGCGTGGTGATGTATCAGTTCCAGAGTTTGAGTATTTGATGTGCTTGGGAGAGCCTTTTCTTGGGCTCCTTTGTACTTGGGGTCGGTGGACCGAAGGTGGGACGTTGACTTGGGTAGAGTGCGTTGAAGCCTAGAGTGAGCACAGGAAATGGTCTGCTTCTGTGGGATCTTGAAACGTGAGTTGGTCCCCCTTAGGAGCCTTAAGGCAAAGTGCCAATTTCTGAAGGTATCTGTCCATTTGTGAGCTTGGGGTGCCCATGTAGGAAATGGGGGTGATTCCCGGAGTGCAGATAGGCTTTAGACACCGGTTTGTGACGGCGTTCGCTGGTGTTAGGTATAGGAATTTTCATTCTGGAAGTGCCTGTGCGCCTATGCGCCCAGCAGCCAGTGCTGTCTGATCTACAGCTTTTGTGTGTGTGTGTTCCTGATCAACCTGATTATCTGATACCTGTTACTGTGACCCGGCTTGTCTCGACCCTGCTCTGATCTCCGCCTGCACTGACCTTGGCTATCCACTGCCACTCTCCTGCCTGCTGCCTTGTACCTTTAACCCGTTAACAAACTCTGCCTGTGCCTCACCACTCTTCTGTCTGACCCTTCTGTACTGCACTGCCAGCCCGCTACCAACCCAGCCTGTACCACCATTCTGTTCAACTAGCACGAGACCGGAAGCACCTCTTCAGTTGTCACCGGTGACCATCTCAACCCTCGTGTCATCCTCACTGCTGAGCCTCCTGTCTGCTCTACCAGGGGTTCATGAACCAGGGTCACAAGAGAGGTTACTCCTGCATAAGTCAGACTCCACTGCCAGGTACGTGACAGCCGGGAGCTAGCTAAGAGACAGCTGCTCCATGCGGCGCCGGGACCGGAAGTCTCTCTATACCACTGGCCGAAGTTTGTCCAATATGCACTTAACTAACCAGCCTGTCCTGCTACAAATAACAGCAAGTGCAGTGCCTGATAACCTGGGGCAAGGGTGTGTGGTGTTCTGGTGAACAGTGTTTTTACATTTTTTTGGGATTCAGTGAGGTGCTGTGACAAAAAAGGAAGCTCTTCAATGGACTGTCAGCAACCCATGCCTGATGCATTCTAATCACCCCAAGCTAAAAGTTACAATCTTAAAAAAACTGGCCAGCAGCAAAACATTTTAAATTAGGAAGAATTGTTCAAAATGAGAGTACAGACAGGTGTTCTACTACAATAATTAAGAGACCACAGATGACACAGCGGTGTAAAATTGGTCAGCTACAGGACCATTTTAAATGGCAAGGCTAGCCTGAATTCTACTAGAGACAAAGAATACTGTTTGGGCTTTATTGCAAAAATTGTTCTGAATTTAGGTCAAGACTATTTGGGATAACAAAGGAAAATTTTGACACAACTGACATGGATGGATACAACTGTGTGGAGGGCTACTTAGGGAGTCCTTTTTCAACATCCAGGTGCCAAGGTGTCAGTAGTTGACTGAGGTATATCCACTCTGGAGTGTAATACTCTAGCCAAAATTACTCCAATATCTAACTTCCTGAGAACTAGTGAGGTGATAGAGAACCTAGCGGGGTTCATTGCTGGACCTGCCACCAACTGAGTCATCTGGTGGCCCAGTGCCCAAAGTGGGAATTTGACATTGGTGAGTGTCACTTGTGCTTCACTCAGCTGTTCTGAAAGTCTGCATCCCAGGGAAAAGCTGTCACTCTGGGCTGAAAGAAAGACCTGTGTGTCTTAGACTCTCTCCTGTCTCGTGAGCCTTGTGTCCTGAACTTGAAAATATGTGCTGCACTAAAGCAGATATATATCGCCATACTCAGGAGGAGTAGCAGAATGTATTTTGGGGTGTAATTTTTGCTATGTACATGTTATGTGTTAGAAATATCTTACAAATGGACAACTTAGTGTAAAAAAAAAAAACGTGTTTTCATATTCTTTCCACATGTTCCAAAAACTTGTGGAAAAAATTACATATTCAAAAGACTGTTTATGCCTCCTAGAATATATGTTGGGGTTCTTTGCAAAATGGTGCTCCAGGACCTTCAAAAGTGCAAGAAGTAGTCAAGAAATGAGATGTGTATTTTATGCTCCTAAAATACCTGATGGTGCTCCCTGCATGTTGGGCCTCTGTATGTGGCCAAGCTGTGTAAAAGGCTCACACATGTGGTATCACCATACTCAGAAGGAGTAGTAGAATGTATTTTTGGGTGTAATTTGTGGTATGCATATGCTGGGTGTGAGAAATAACGTGTTAATATGACAATTTTGTGAAAAAAAAAAAGAAAAAAATCTTCATTTTGCAAAGAATTGTGGGAAAAAATTACAACTTCAAAAAACTCACCATGCCTCTTACTAAATACTTTGGAATGTCTAATCTTTAAAAATGGGTAATTTGGGGGGTATTTGTACTTTCCTGGCATGTCAGGGTCTCAAGAAATTAGATAGGCCGTCAGTACATCAGGTGTGATCCATTTTCGATGATGGCACCATAGTTTGTAGACTCTATAACTTTCACAAAGACCACTAATATGCACTAATTTGGGTTATTTTTACCAGATATGTAGCAGTATAAATTTGGGCCAAAATTTATGAAGAAAAATTACTAATTTGAAAAATTTTATAACAGAAACGAATAAAAATGCATTTTCCTGATGCCAACATGGCAGCATACTAGTGATAGAGCTCCTCCTCTTGACCACTTACTCAGGACCAGTGAATAGCATAAAAAAGGCGTAGTTAGCCACCCCCACCCCATTCTTTCTTTTTTCCTCATACATCAACGCTCCAGTGATGAAGTAAGCAGTATTTTCCCCACCTCTGCCTCTGTGCAGCATCCGGCTGGGTTGAGCCTCTCCCAGTACGAAGTCCCAGGAGCGGGCTGCTAAATGCGCCATAACCTAGGGAGCCCCTTCTGTGGCTCTTGCTGGGGCCTGCAGTGTTTCCTCACTAGGAACGAAATCTGCCAATTTATTCAGTGACTGTGGGCAGAGGTGTGGAGGGGGGGCCAGCTACTACTCGTTTCATGTATTTTGGCCGCTTGCACTATTTAGGGTTTGCTGTCCCTTATTCTTATTTGGATTCTTACCATCTGTGGTCGTCTTCTTCCTTTTTTCCTTCCTTTTCTCCCATTCCTTCTCCCCTCGTGGGCCCTAGCGGTGGTCCTGTGTTCCTGCCGTCTGTGGGGACGGAGGAAGCCTTACTGTGTTATTTTTTCTGCCCTATAGGCTTCTTTTGCTCATCCTGGGCAGCCCGATGATGACATAATCATGTTGCGCCGGTTGCACATGTGCAGTGGCCAACAGGGACGCCCCCTGCCATATTTGTTATGGGCAAAATGCTGTTATTTTGTCAGCAAGTGGGTAGGTGGGCCTGGGGGAGGTCTCTGCCTTCCCCACTCTATTTAATAGTCATGGTGTGCCCGGAGAGGTGGGTGGACACAGCCTCCTCTGTTAGGCAGATGTCCCTCCTGGGATTTTTGTTTGTCCTGCAGATAAGCATCCTTGGAGCGCCCTCTGCTGTTTCCAGACAGGTACTAAAGAAAAAGAGGAGAGGAAGCTCTCTTCCTGGCCAATTGGACAAACATAACTTTCTCTTCATTCCAAAAAAACCCCAAAAAACGTCCAACTCTACCTGTCTTATCTTCCCTGCCTTTCCTTTTTCCAGCTGGCCGTCCCACCTGTTCTGCAGCCATAAGTCAGTCACCAGTTACACAAGACCTACAAGACCACAAAAACTACTAAGGTAGGGGACCAACGTATGGGGCAGCCACAGGCACCGCTCCCATTCCAAACAGAAGTAAAAAAAGAGGCGACATGCCTTCCCTTCTCCTGAGCAATGCCAGCGCCCTGGTAAAAAGACCTGCTGGGCCTGTGGAGCAGCCCCAATGTCCAACAAGCTAGTGTGCAGGGACTGCCTGGAAGAGTTCACTGTGAACAGAGAGCAAGAGACTGCCCAAGTATCAACCTTACTGAAAAAGGTGGTGCAGGACTCCATCTCAGAGGTTACTTGCATTATTCCAGCCAGACAGCCTGTTGGTGGCACCAGCCAAGAAAATCTGATAGAGGATCAACCAGGGACCTCAGGTAGCGCTCCACATGTCAGCACCTTCTTGGCAGAGTCCACACAGCAAGCGGAAGCCGGCAGTTCCTCCTCTTCGGAGAGTGACCCGGAACAACTCAGGATCTGTCTGTGTTGCTGGACTTTCTATCTGGTCATCCTTTTGCTCAGATTGAGCAGTGTTCATTGTGGGACATAACCCAAAAGGCCTTTTCCTGACAGCCATAACCTCAGGCAGGAGAGTTTCTGAACTACAGGCCCTGGGAGCATCAGATAGACATATTACCTTTTTTCCAGACTGGGTGGAGCTCCATCCAGTACACCATCTTGTCCCAAAAGTGGCCACTTAATTTTGTCAAACAGGCGTCTGGGCTTTACCAAACTTCCCGGAAGAAAGTTCAAGCAGATTACATGAGCTGGATGTCTCAAGAATTTTAAGAAAATACCTGTCGGCCACCGCCTCCTTCAGATACTCAGATAAGCTCATCATTATCCCAGTGGGAAAACACAAAGGAAAGGAAGCTACCTCAAGGACCTTGGCGAGTTAGATTGTCAAGCTTATTCACAGAGCGTACAGGGCAAGAGAGTGTGAAATCTCTTCTATGGTGACTGCACACTCTACCAGGGCAGTAGCAGCCTCATTAACAGCCTTTTCAAATGTGTCCATGGAGACCATCTGCAGAGCGGCTTCATCGTCTTCTCAAAATACCTTCCTAAGGCATTATAGGGTAGATCCGGGTGCCTTATCATTGATAGACTTCGCGAGAAGAACAATCAAATCTTCTCTTGCTATGTAAATAAAACCAACATAGTTTAAGCAGTACCCACCCTGTCAGCTTGTTATTTATCACTAGTGTGCTGCCATGTTGGTGTCAGGAAAATGGAAAATTGTATCAAATATTTACTGTAATTTTCCTCTCCTGACGCCAAACCATGGCATCATATGGACCTACCCTTGTACATCTCGGTATGTGGCTTGTTACAGAGAATGGGGGGGGGTAACTACACCTTTTTTTATGCTATTCACTGGTCCTGAGGGGGTGGTCAATAGGCGGAGCTCTATCACTAGTATGTTGCCATGGTTTGGCATCAGGAAAGGAATATTACGGTAAATATTTGATACAATTTTCGATTTTTTTTTACAAATTTTTTGTTCTTTTTTCGTTTATATCGCAAAAAATAAAAAACCGAGCGGTGATTAAATACCACCAAAAGAAAGCTCTCTGTGTGGAAACAAACATTTTATATTGGTACAGTGTAGTATGACTGAATAATTGTCATTCAAATTGTGAGAGCACTGAAAGCTGAAAATTGGTCCGGTTAGGAAGGAGGTTTATGTGCCCAGTGGTCAAGTGGTTAATAAATCAGCCACACACTTTTATTTAAGTGATGCACAAAAAATAAACTCTTGGATGGACTTCCGATGAAAACTATCTTGTGTGCTCTGATCAACCCAAGTTTAAAGTTATAACATAAAAAGAAAAGGGAAATGATCTTATTTAATACACAGATCTGTTCACACAGGCTGGACATATGAGAAAAATGTATCTCAGCACTGCAAGTCAGAGTATTTAAAGTGGATGTAAACCCGATTCATGAAATTTGAGCTGGGCACATCTATCTGCAGTGTTCTTTTATCTCTCTTCAAAGCACTAAGCCCCTTAGCTTTGTCCTGCTCCGTTCCTCTGTTATCAGCCTGATAACTTTTGACAAGCTCTCCGAGATGGGAGAGGGGGAGGTTGCTATAAAAAGGTTAGCACACTACTAAACTATTCAGAGGCAAGCTCTGCATGTGTGGGGAGGGGGTGTGTACCTCTCCTCCAAACAGCTGTCTCACAGTGTCTAGCACTAATCCACTCCTACAGGTGAACCAGGAAGAGAAAATTCTAACAGTATGTGCATTTTCTAAATAGCATATAAAGGCGAAGACAGAAGATATACATGTAAAATTATGTAGGGAGATTTGTTTCATCTCTGTGTATCATCTGAGGCTGTTCACTTCACTGACTATATGTGAGGGTTCACATCCACTTTAAGTATGGTTTGTTAAAGTAGATGTAAACTCAAACACTAAGCTGAAGGAGCTTTAACAACTGTTGATACAGATATAAAGGTCCTTATTTGAGTATTTTGTGTTATGGGTTGCCAAAGGAAAAAATAAGCTTCTGTGCAGAATTATTACACTGCTTTTATATATTAAAAAAATTGCAACGACAACTAGAAAATATGCCCTGTGAAAATACACATGCAGCTACATAGCAATGAAATGCATGTCGATTCATGGATAGGCTGTGGAAAAAAATTACAGCAAGCAAAAAATATATAATATGCCCTTTTAAAAACACTAATTTATCTTAAAATGCCTGTAGACATTGGATGTGGAAAGTCTATGTAGAGGAGTATGTCAGCCTACAAACCCTGCACTAATCTGTCTCTATGCACTTTATTAGCGGTACATTTTTTCCTATCCTAGCTAAGCACATTTTGAATATGGCCGCACTAGGGGGACGAGGATCTGCCCACACTGCCCTTAATGGCGTAGTGATATATGCCGCTCATACTCTTTAAGGCTGCATATGGTACCACGACTTCCAGTACAGTGTTGACTGCACAGTGGGGGCATGCTATGAGGAGTAAATCTTGCCCAGGAACTATAAGATGTTGTGTACAAAATTGGACTGACCTTTTGTGGGCGTGGCCTGCAGCGAATGAGAGCGGACGTGCAGAAGCAGAGCTCCGACAGAGAGAACAACATCCACAGGCATCCTTTAGCCTGCAATAACGGTGAGCACACCTAGAGCCACCATCTGCCTCACAGACACCCTTGCTGCCCTTCCGCCCGGCAACTGAGCATGGCGGACGTCCGCACAGCCGAAAATTGAGCCCGTGGCTTGCGGCCTACGCGGCCGAACAAAGATTTGCCCTCTACGGTGCCATCTGTCGAGAATACAATAATATAAGGGGTACACATACCATACCAAAGGCATACTAACCATCATTTCTATAGCTCTGAAGCACTAGCTCTGAAATCTGTCAGCAGTCTCATAGCGGCCTACCATGGCCTTCTGAAGCCTGCACAGAGTACTGGCAGCTTGCACACCCTAATCCTGGGGCTCTGAACAGCTTAGCAAGCCCTCATCACCTACCACCCTCTAACACCAACTACTAGAGCTTTGGAATATAACTTTATCCAGGAATAGCAATATCCTGATTTACCTCAGATCGGCGGCCATATTGGTACACCCTTTTCAGCACCTAGCTATAGATTACACAGAATGGCACCCTAAATAAAAGCCATACCAGCCCGATCGATACTGTACAACAAGTGTAGGAGCAATCTATCATACTCTGTACAACCTAAAAAAGCACTAACACACATCAGCGATGTCGCGCAAAACGAAAGATGAAAGGGGCCCTAAAAAACTCACGGCCTTCTTCCAATGGCCAGACCCAGACAGAGGAAAAGACTTCGAGAACGCCACCACCCGCACAGCTAACCTGTCCAAATCATATACAGATCTCCCCGACGCGGAACCCAGAAAAGAAAGTGCACCACCACTACCATCTTCCCCTGACCAGTTCCGCCTGTCAGCCCATCATCGCAAAGTCCAGTCAAATCAAAGATGAGGCTAGATCCCAACACCCAGACAACAGGGGACACTGATCTCACACCAATAATACAAAACCACCCACCTATTGCCTCTTTCCCTACTTCGGGACAACCAGTCCTCGATTCCACCTTAAAGGACATGCTTTTGTCCCTGCAAAACTCACTTACACTCAGTTTCACCTCAGTCCTTAACAAACTCTCAACAGAAATGAAAAACATGGACGACAGAGTCCACTACATAGAAAATAAAATGGAAGAGTGCACAAACACGGTAAATGACTTAGTAGACTCCTACACAGAGCAAAAGGAGGGAACCGCATGGATAAATGCCAAACTAGCGGATCTTGAGGACCGCTCGAGGCGAAACAATCTAAAAATCCAGGAAGTACTGGAATCTATCTCTCCTTCAGACCTGCAGGCATATGCCACCAAATTGTTCTCCCTAATCACACCGGAGCTCACACCGATAGAACTCAATATAGATCGGATTCATAGAATCCCCAAGCCACGTCACCTAGACTACACCATACCCCAAGATGTTCTACTAAGAATCCATTTTTTTCCCAGCCAAAGAACAAATTTTAGCCAAGGCAAGAAATACGTCACCCTTTCCTGAACCATTCATGGGTATGCAAATCTACCCTGACCTTTCCCAGCACACTCTTCAACTGAGAAGGCAACTCAAAACGATAACTAAGGCCCTCAACAATCACAAATTGATGTACAAATGGCGCCACCCGGCAACCCTGGTTATAACCAGGAATGGTGCTCAACACACAGTATCCACCACTGACAAAGGGATGAAACTTCTTCACTCATGGGGAATCATACCAGACCTACCACAAGAAGAACATACCAAATTTGACCAATCTACACCCCCCCAGTATGGACAACGAAGACAAGGCAACCACTTTCCGAAAACAAATGATTATCTACATAAATGAAATATCTACTACTCACTTTCGATCGGGCTCTTGGCTCACTGCCAGTTAAGCCTTGAACTATACCCCTACCATGTCAGCTGCTTTCGAGCGTTGATTAGCTAACTAATTACATTTTTCACTTTTGTTACATTAGACTGTTTTCACTTGTTGTTGCTCACTCTCGAAGTTCAAACTAATAGCACACTTCAGAGTCTCCAAGTATTTACTACTTGTTTTACCTGCTACCCACTAACTCTTTATACCATAAGATTTACCGGAACAGCAGAATCTCAATCAAATCCTTGAACCAAGCCTGCCTGACAGACCAATGAACCACCACAGTTTGTCCACACAACAACTGTTGACCACAGAGGACACCTGTCAAACTTCTTGTCCATCGCTTCCCCAGTCTCTCCCAGACCAGCGAAACGTAAGTTACATTCTACCACATAACATAGCCCTACACCACACCATGGCTATCAGTATTCTTTCGCTCAACGCAAAAGGCCTGAACCACCCAGCCAAAAGGTCCTCGATGTGGCAAACGGCATTGACAAAAAATTGTGATATCCTCTGCGTAAAAGTCTCCTCTCCCAGATGCCAGCACAAATCTTTCCCTTATATATATAAATCCTGCTATGTGAAAAAACAACGTTGCCATTAGAGACACTGCATCCTTTCAACTTCATGAATGCACAATTGATCCAGAGGGTAGGTACATTATTTTGAACTGTACCATAAAAAATGCTAAATATACCATAGCTTCCCTTTATGCTCCCAACCATCGCCAAATGGCCTTCTTAAGGTCCACCTTTAAGGAAATTAAAGCAGCTCAACAAGGACATCTAATAATATGTGGGGACTTCAATTTAGTGCCTGATTATAATCTGGACACTTCTTCCGGACCCAAACGATTTACCTCACCATTAGGGAAACTTATAGCAGAATATGACTTATTTGATGTATGGAGATGTTGCCACGCGGAGGAGAGAGACTACACATACCTCTCCTCATGTCACAACACATATTCCCGTATTGATATTTTCCTTTCAGATAAATGGTTATTGCAAAACATTCTTTCAACTAAAATCTGCACGTCACCTGGTCGGACCACGCGTCTGTCAGTATTGATATTACGAAAAAAACATCCCGACCTCAAGCTTATCAATGGAGAGTAAACAAATTTCTCCTTCAAGACCCAAATAATATTGAATACATATCTAGGAGGCTAGACAAATTTTTTTCCACCAACAAAGACTCGGTGTCCGATCCGGCGACCTTGTGGACCACTCACAAGGCCTTCATTACAGGCTTCCTCTTGCAATTAGGGTCCACAATGAAAAAGAGGAGGACGCAGCGTCTAACAGAGCTAACCGCACTGATTGAAACTAAAAACCTCCCAAAACAAATTATTCCCTTCCCCCAATCTACAATCTGAAATCTTCAAGCTCCGTCATGAACTCCGTGCCTTGTTGCTGGGAGATTTTGAACGTATGCAACACAAACTAAAAGCTAAATTCTATGTCACAGGCAACAGGGCGGGGAGAGCCATGGCACTGAGAATCAAAGGACACCGATTAAAAACCAAAATAGCATACCTACAACACCCTTCCACCCACGAAAAACTTCTAAACCCTCAATTAATAGCCAATGCATTTAGTGGCTACTACAGTAGTCTATATAATATCATCGAAGACGAAAACTCTCACACACCATCCTTAGAAGAAATACAAGCCTTCCTTGACCAATTATGTCTCCCCAAATTGACGGAAGATCAAATTACCACCCTGAATACCTCATTCACCCTAGTGAAGTGAAAAAAGCTATAAACAACCTACCAAATGGTAAATCTCCAGGCCCAGATGGCTTTACTGGAGAATACTACAAAACGTTTCAAGAACAAATTCTCTCATTCATGTGTGACCTCTACAACTATGCTGCATCCTCCTCATCCTTTCCAGCAGAAATGCTCTCAGCGCTGATAGTGACACTCCCAAAACCAGGGAAAGACCCTTCGTTTTCATCAAATTATAGGCCCATACCAGTTCCAGCTAAATTTTTTAAATCTCTCCAATCCATGCTGTCTCAATTAATTTGGAAAGGAAAAAGAGCCCGTTGTGCACACCACAAGCTAATCAAACATAGAAAATGCGGTGGAGCAGGGTATATTGACTTTTACGACTATTATATAGCAACTCAAAGAGTGGTTCTCAACACCACCAAACACACTTTGGGGTCAGATCGAAACCTCCTACAACCCTCAAAACTCACTAAAAACATAACTGTACAGCGCTCTTCTAGGAGCAAAAATCCCATCCTTTCTCCCTCCCATCATGCAAACGGCAATCAAAGCCTGGAAACACTTGATACATAAAACCCCTCCAGACCAAACACATGTTCCCCTAAAAATCCCGCTATCAGCTTTATTTCCACCCATAGCCCAAATATCCCTTACCTCTTAGGTACAAAAAGGAATTACCTACATACAGGACCTATACAATGGCAACTCACTTAAAACCTTCTATAGCTTGCAAGAGGAATTCAAAATCCTACAGCAAGACGTACTCTAATACGCACAAATTAGACATTGCCTATCCAAAAACTCCCAAATACATTATATCATTCCAACCCAAGCATGGGCTCACCTAACATCTCCCTCTTCTCATCAGAAAGGAATCACTCTTTTCTACAGTTTACTTCAACAAAAAAAAAGCCTTCCACAAATCCTCCCCATTTGTTAAATGAGAAGCAGACCTGGGAGAATCCTTTACAGAGGAGCAATGGCTTAAAGCATGCAGAACTACTCAAAAGGTAACTTGTTGCTCCACACTGTGGGAACTATCCACAAAAATATCTTTAAGGTGGTATTTAACCCCTGACAGACTATCTCGCTTTAGCACAAACATTTCAAACCGATCTTGGAGGAATTGTGGTGTGACAGGCGAACTCCTGCATATCTTATGGGGATGCCCGAAACTCAATCAGTACTGGCAAACCATCTTCACTATCATCTCTGATATATCACAAATAGACACCCCACCAAACCCTAGCCTGACAATATTGTCACTTAATACTGACAACCTTCCATACCACACACAACACTCGATTACCCAACTCCTCCTAGCAGCTAGACTCTCAATCATACGGCACTGGAAAGACCCGCTACCCCTACAATTATGGAAGCAGTAGAACTAACTCAACAACATCACTTACATGAAAAGATGATGGCCTCCTCTAAGGGTCAATGCCACAGTGCACATCAGCAATGGTCACCCTGTCAATCTTGGTACTCACATAATATAAGCTCTTTGATAATGTGACAACAGGGTAAACTTTCACCAGTAGCTATTCGCTCCTTTACTCTGCTTTGGGTACTAGGGACGGTGTTGTGCCTGTCCAGGGCACAGTATGATCCCCGTGGGGGGTGCTCTGGACAGGGGCAACTCCTAATATCGGTAACCTAATCATTTGATGACGCTATCTTCCTCAAACCTGTTAAATACGATGTAATACACTAATACTAATAACTCTATGATGACCAGGACACTCTGAAATTCTTCACACATGTGCTAAATGATGTTAAAGACTGTAGATAAGAAACTCCTTCTCTACCTGTTCAATATAAGTTGTAACATCCATTGTTAATGTTTTATACTCTTGAAAATGTCAATGTTAACGATGTAAGATGTTGAATTTCACTCAATAACAATCTATTGAATAAAAAAATTGGACTGACCCGCGATGATACGGTGTGGGATGTGGAACCCTGGAGATGTTCAGCTAACCGTGTATCAGCCAAGGGACTGGTGAGAGCCTTCGGGCAGTGGATTAGCTGTGTTAAGTGTGCTGCATCATGGATTGTGTCCATCACACCGTGGGTTCCAGTATTTTCATCCCGTGCTCCTATTGGGATGTTCGATGTAACCCTAAATGAACCATTGCTCACAGTGAATGTTCCATGGCTGGCTTGCTAGTTCTCTACATCTGAAAGTGATTTTGATCACAGCGGTAATACCGCAAGAACAAGGAGAAAGGCAACAGCAGGATAGTTCCATGAAATTGATTACTATAACAACTACTGGTTACCACACTGGGAACAAGTATGTAATAGGGAACTTGGACATCTTTTACGTGTAATCTTACAGAAAGCTAGTTCAATAAGTGGATAATAATGCTACACCATGCTAATGCATGTGACAATACTCCTATATTTATAAAAGCCCATAAATACAGTCCCATTGCAGGTGAAATTAAGTGCTCAGTGCCAGGATCTTAAAAGGTGCTTTAATAGTGCTCGGACTGGGTGCCCCACATACTGTAGATGTGCACTCACCCCAATTCAGTGACCCACCATTTCTAGTGCGGTCAAATGCGCTTGTTGGGGTGACCCCAACTGCTGGATAGGGACTCGATCCCCTGTAATGGATACAGGGGATCAAGCCGAGCCGGCTTCCTACATGGCACACACCACCCAGGGCCAATTTCCCCTTAAGAAATCATCCGTTTTTTTATCCCGGGTGCCAGGATGTTCAGGCACCATACCATGAGTGTTTTTTACTTGTGTTTTATGTTTTAATAAATTTGTTATCTCAACGGTATTGCGCTATGAGGTTTCCTGTTTTACCACACATGTTATTCTGGTGATGGAGTCCCTATCCAGCAATTGGCAGTTTCCAGAGATCTACAGGGGAAACCCCAACAAGCGCACTAGAGATGGTGGGTCAATGAATTGGGGTGGGTGCACACCTATGTTGGGCACCCAGTCCGAGCACTATTAGGACACCTTTTAAGATGCTGGCAGTTGGGGGCGTGGCCTGCAGAGCATGAGAGTGGTCGCATAGAAGGGGAGCTCCTTCGGATAAATCCTAATCCGTAGTCATCCTTGGAGCCACGGACAGGGTGAGCCCACCCAACACCTCCATCCACCTTACTGACACCTCCGCTGCCCTCCTGCCCAATTTTCGAGCGACGCGGACGTCCACGCGGCCGAAAATTTAGCCCGCGGCTTGCGGCCTACATAGCCGAACGAGCGTTCCGTTCATTAAACAGCCATCCGTCGCCAATCTAGGCCCTGTGGGACACAAGGCCACCCTAGGAGCAGTCAGACCACCCTCCTACAGCCCTGAAGGCCAAACACCAAAGTCCCCCTGTAGCCCAGAAACGGCCTACTGCGGCCTACTGGGTCCTATAGCGACCACCATATTGGGAGTTGGCGGCCTCGTCACACAAACCCTCAAGGCACATAACAAACTCCCACCACCACCAGCAACCCATTGCTAGGGGCTACTACAACACCTGGGGACTGTTACATCCAAAACTGTCTGCCTCATCACCTATTCATACACGGCGGCCATATTGGTACATACATTCCACTAACTGGCCTGAAAATACACATAATGGCAACTTAAAATAAGAGCCATACCAGCCCAACTGATAGTACATAACAGTGTAGGAGTACTTTCACACTTCTCTGAATTTACCGCATACCTTGAATATACTACATCTCACAAGATGTCCCACAAAAGGAAAGAAGAAAGGAACCCTAAAAAGCTCACGGCCTTCTTCCAATGGCCAGACTCTGACAGGAGAAAAGACCCTGATAACACAAGGTCACATATCAATAACCAGTCCACGTCCTATACAGATCTTCCAGACGCAGACCCAGGAGAGGGTGACACGCCACTACTAATTCCTTCACCCAATCTATCACCTCCTATCAGCCCAACATCACAAAGCCCAGTCAAATCAAAAATGAGACTGGACTCTAAAAACCAGTCCACACCTTCACAATCTCATCCACCCATAGCCTCCTTCCCCACCATGGGACAACCGGTCATTGACTCTACCCTAAAGGATATGCTCCTGTCCCTGCAAACTTCACTAACTGCCAGTTTCACTTCAGTCCTCAACAAATTCTCAGCAGACATGAAAAACTTAGATGACAGAGTTCACTACATAGAAAACAAAATGGATGAATGTACCAACACAGTAAACGACCTAGTAGACGACTACACAGAAAAAAAAGAGGAAACTACCTGGATAAAATCCAAACTGGCAGACCTTGAGGACCGCTCGAGGTGGAATAACCTTAAAATCCGAGGTGTCCCGGAATCCATCCTCTCTGTGGACTTGCAGGCCTACGCCAATAAACTGTTCTCTCTCATTGCACCGGAGCTCTCACCCATAGAACTCACCATCGACCGGATCCATAGGAGCCCTAAACCAAGACACTTAGAGGAGACCATCCCACGTGACGTCAAGAATACATTTTTTCCAAGCTAAAGAACAGATCCTAGCTAAAATGAGGAGCATGCTACCTCTACCTGATCCCTTCAAAGGAATTCAAATTTTCCCAGATTTGTCTCAACACACACTACAGCTATGAAGGCAACTTAAAACAGTGACCAAGGCCCTCAATAACCACAAGATAATCCACAAGTGGCGCCACCCTGCAACCCTGGTCATAACTAAAAATGGCACCCAACATACAGTATCCACCATTAACAAAGGGATGAAGCTACTCCACTCTTGAGGAATCATACCCAAACCCTCGAAGGAAGACCACGGCAAACTGAACCAACCCGGCCCTTCCCAACACGAACCACACAAACAAGCTAACAACTCTCCAAGGAACAATTAACTCTCCTCACAGCTACCACAGGTACTACCTTCTTTCGATCGGGCCCTTGGCTCATTACCAGTAAGGCCTCGACCTCTACCCCCAACTTCGTCAGCTGCTCTTTGAGCTCTACATAGCTGACCATTCTCAGTTCTTCTATTTGCTATGTTATATCTGTTAACAATTTCTTGCTTGTTTTTCATTTATTTCTTTTGTTGTAAAGCATTGAAATTCCAAGGCAGTAACAAACTTCAGAGTATCCACTCCCCTTAACCGAGACTACCTGAAGGAACAACACCGAGACACAGTCCAACCTCGTCGTAACAGCCGAGTCCAGACACTCCAGCCGAACCTCATCTCTACAATCCTCCGTACCTTTCTCTGACCATCCAAACGTAAGTCCCTTTCTTATAGAAAAATACCCTAACTGCACCACATCATGAACAACAACGTGCTATCTATTAACGCAAAAGGCCTAAACCATCCAGCCAAGAGGACCTCTCTGTGGAAAACAGCACTGGCTAATAACTGTGATATATTATGCGTGCAGGAAAAGCCCTTTGCCCAAGACTCCTCTCCAAGCCTACATATGGAAAGTAAACAACTTTTTATTACAAGACCACAACAATACTAAGTACATTTCTAAACGACTAGATTAATTTTTTACTGCTAACAAGGGCTTGGTGCCTGACCAAGCAACCTTGTGGACCACTCATAAGGCCTTCATTAGAGGTTTTTTTATACAGTTGGGATCTAAAGTGAAAAGGAGAAGGACGCAGCGTCTGTCAGAGTTGACCACAGTGATTGACTCTAAAAACTCCCAAAACAAATTGTGCCCTTTGCCCAAGCTGCAATCCAAAATTTTTCGGCTGCGCCATGAGCTCCGTGCCTTGCTGCTAGTAGATTTTCAATGAATGCAATGGAAACTTAACGCTAGAACCTATACTACTGGCAAAAAGGCGGGGAAAGCCATGGCACTACAAATTAAAGGGCATTGCATTAAAAATAGAATAACATGCCTACATCACCCCATCACCCACAAAAAACTTTTAAACCCCCAATCCATAGCGGATGCCTTTAGCAGTTACTACAGTAACTTGTACAACATCAAGGCAGATAAAGTTACCCACATGCCATCCCAAGAAGAAATACAGTCCTTCCTAGATCGGATAAAACTTCCTAAACTAACGGAAGACCAAATTACCACCTTGAACAAACCGTTTTCCATAGACGAAGTGAGAAAAATGATAGACCTGTTGCCCAACGCCAAGTCTCCGGGTCCAGATGGCTTCACCGGAGAATACTTTAAACAATTCCAAAACCAACTCCTCCCACACATGTGTGATCTCTATAACGACGCTGCGTCCTCCTCATCTTTCCCAGCAGAGATGCTCTCCGCGCTAGTGGTGACATTGCCGAAGGCAGGGAAAGACCCATCGCTCCCCTCAAACTACCATCCCATATCCCTTCTCAATCTCAATCTTCTCAATCTTGACCTTAAGATCTACGCCAAAATACTAGCAAAACCAACTGATAGATATAATGCCACTACTAATCCATAAAGATCAAACCAGTTTCATAAAAAATCGCCAAACCTCAGACGCCACAAGATGCATAATCAACTTAATTCACCATGTGAACACTAACAAAATGCCTTCTCTGCTTCTTTCACTAGATGCAGAGAAGGCGTTTGACAGGGTTAACTGGGACTATCTCACCTTGACCTTACATAAATTTGGATTTACAGGCCTTATCCTCCAACCTATCTGAGCACTTTACACTAAACCTTCCGCGCAAGTATATACATCCAGCCTTCTATCCATTCCATTTCAGCTCACCAATGGCACGAGGCAGGGATGCCCTCTTTCGCCACTAATCTTCAACTTAGTCATGGAGCCCCTAGCAGAACATATCAGATCGAACAATTGTATCACAGGTTTACATATCAAACCCCACCATCACAAGATAAGCCTATTCGCGGATGATGTAATCATAATATTAACTAACCCAACATCCTCCCTAGTAGAAGCTCAAAAAATACAAAGGTGGTTCAGTAGGATCTCCTATTACAAAGTCAATACAACCAAATCCTGTATCCTTGATGTAAGGGTAGACGCAACGACTATCAATCTTCTCCAGCATCAACACCCTTATAAATGGGCTGATAAAAGTATACCATACCTGGGTATCCAGCTCACAAGATCCGCCAAATCTCTATTTCAGCATAACTATCTCACCACTAGGGAAAAAATACAACAAGAACTTCTTCAGTTGGCCAAAGCGAATTCTCCTGGTCAGGGAGACTTGCGGCGTTAAAAATTATGCATCTTCCGCAACTTATATATCTTTTTAGAACCTTACCAATCCCGGTCCCAGCCACTTTCTTCAAATCCTTACAATCTATATTATCCCAATTCCTATGGAAGGGTAAGAAAACTAGATGTGCTCACCACAAACTAATCAAACATAGAATGTGCAGAGGTGCAGGCTATATCGACTTTTACTACATAGCAACAGCGCTACCTCAACTTAGAGAATGGTTCTCACAGTCCCCAAACGCACTTTGGAGCACAATAGAAGCCTCTTACAGCCCTCAACATTCACCAACAACTTGGTTGTTCAGTGCTCAACTAGGGGGCAAAAACCCCATCTTTTCTCCCCCCCACTATGCAAACAGCAATCAAAGCCTGGAAACACCTGATACAACAATCCCAACTTCACCAAACAACTATTCCCTTGAAAATTCCACTATCAGCTCTAACCCCCCTCATTACCAAAATCTCCCTATCTTCATGGGCCAAAAAAGGACTCAACCATATACACCTATATGATGGCAATGTACCTAAGACCTTCCATGACCTACAAAAAGAATTCAATCTCTCTCCACACGACGTATAGCAATTCATGCAAATTCAACACTGCCTAACCAAGATTCCATAAAAACAGCACACTATACAAACCCAAGCTTGGCGCTATTTAACTTCCCCTGCCCACCGGCAAAACGGAATCTCCATTTTCTATCACAACAAAAAAAGGAGTTCCACAAATCCTCCCCCTTTAAAAAATGGGAATCAGACTTGGGACAAACCTTCACAGAAGAGCAATGGCTTAAAGCGTGCAGAACTACCCAAAAGGTAACGTGCTGCTCTACGCTATGGGAACTTTCTACCAAAATTACCCTAAGATGGTACTTGACCCCAGATAGAATCTCTCACTTCAACGCCAGTATCCCATATAGATGCTGGAGGTATTGTGGAATGGTAGGAGATCTCCTGCACATCCTATGGAGCTGCCGGAAAATCATGGCGTACTGGCAAAATATATTCACCATAATCTCTAAAATAACACAAATACAAACGCCACCAAACCCAAGCTTAGCACTTCTATCACTCAACACTGATACTCTCCCGCACGCTACACAACACACGATTATCCATCTTCTTCTAGCAGCCAAACTCACGTTAACGAGACATTGGAAAGACCCTAAGCCTCCTACTACTTTGGAAGCGGTAGATCTAACTCAGCAACATTACATCTATGAAAAGATGATGGCCTCCTCCCAAGGGCAACTCCAAAAAGCATTTCGGCAATGGCCAGCATGGCAAACTTGGTTTATCCACAATGATCATTTCCTGATAGCATGAACTTCCTTGGTATCCGGTACGTAGCTATTTAGCAACAGGGGAGCTGCGATCACCTAGGGCACAGTAGGTCCCCGTAGGGGTGCCCTGGCTGAGAGCTACTCCCACATAGTTTACCGTCTCCTCATCGATACTGCTGTCCTCTTCAATTGCATGACCTGGTCCAGAATCCACATGGACTACCACTCTAGCTATGTATAGATACTCTGGAAAAATGGATAAGTACTACTAACTAATTCAATGTGCTAATCACCCGGAACTGCTTCTTTTTTTTTTTTTTCTCTCTTTTGTTTTCTTGTTCTGTTGGACTATAGAATATGTTATGACACCAAATATCAATATATAACACTTATGTATACTGCTACAGTTGTGATATTCCTATATATTTTCAATAAAATATATTGGAAGAAAAATCTGTGGAAGGCAAATACCCTAGCACAGCTTGATCCCTTTAGGGGTGCTGGCGTATTGCCTCTCTCAGACAAAATCAGACTCTCCGCCTCAGGAAGATGCTTATCTACTCAACATGTTATCACCTTTATGTTATTGCTATACCGAAGGATTACTGGTTTCACATACTATTCTATATATTGTTCATCAATGGATATTTCTTTCTGTATGTCATTGAAACATTTAAATAAAAACTATTGAAAGAAAAAGATGCTGGCACTGAGCACTTCATCTCACCTGCATTAGGACTGTATGTATGGACTTATGCTTATATAAATATAGGAGTATTGTCACATGCATTAGCGCGGTGTAGCATTATTATCCATCTGTTATTTGTGATACTGACAAATTTTATCACTGCAGCTGATTGCAATTATTTTGTGACGATTGCATACATTGTTATCCTTTGTTATCCGCTGAAGTTTTTATTTGATTAGTTCAATAAGTGAACAGTAACAAATTCAGCCTTATGGGAATATAGACACTGTCACAACTGTTAATGTGAACTAATAAAATTGGCCTCAATGCCCTCTTAGTTCTGAACTGGTGACTAGAGTTGAGCGAACCCGAACTGTTAAGTTCGGGTCCGTACCAAACTTTTGGGTGTCCGGGACCTGGACCCGAACCCGGACTTTTCAAAAAAAGTCTGGGTTCGGGTCCGGGGTTCTGGTAATTTAATAAAAGTTTTTAAAATTGCTGTAAAAAAGTCCTGGAAAGTCCTAGAGGTCTGCAAAAGGAAAGAAAATGGAGGTAAGGGTTGGACAAGTGCCCTACAAAGAAATGGGGATAGGGAAATAACTTAAAATAATTTAAAAAAATCACATAAAAAAATTAAAAATGGATGTGGACCATCTTCAAACCGTGTGAGAAAAGTATAAATTAGCGGGTGAAGTCATAGCAGTGTTCTAAAATCATCTTCAAACTGTGTGTGAAAAGTATAAATTAACCGGGAGAAGCCATATCACTGTTCTATACTAACATCTTGTCACTATACCGAAGAGGTCCGATTAAATATGAAAAGTGTGTGTCAAACTTTTACTAACATCTTAGATGTTAGTAGAAGTTTGACACACCCTTTTCATATTTAATCGACCCTCTTCGGTATAGTGACAAGAATCATGTCACTATACCGAAGAGGGCCGATTAAATATGAAAACTGTGTGTCAAACTTCTACTAACATCTTGTCACTATACCGAAGAGGGCCAATTAAATATGAAAAGTGTGTGTCAAACTTCTACTAAAATCTTGTG
>BLSH010426644.1:316027-335940 GCA_018402905.1 Glandirana rugosa
ACCGACCGGTCTACTCGTTCCGTAGTGAGGGAGTGACTACCTTTTAATCTTTAACTTTTATATTCAGTGGTCTTTCACTGGTTAGACTACACGTTCGTAGGGTACCTCTGTCCACTAATGATAGAGATAAAACAAATTAGACATATCGCTAGGACTTCGAAATACTACTTCAAGAGTAGTCACTGTCTTAGCGATCGCTCAAAAATATTAGCTCTTTTTTCCTTAGGGCCATGTCACACTAGCGATTCTGTCACTGATGAGAACTTCATCATAAAGCTTCAGGATCGCTATACAGATTAAACAAAATAGAGATAGTAATCACCTGTCTCCATGGGATGCTTGCACATCAGATTGGTCACTTTCTGGTGACTTATATTTTCAATTTCTAATTTTCCATCAGTGAGGGAGTGATGCCTTGCTCATCTGGCCAGCCAAGGAGTGACATGTGTAGATAGCTAAGTATTTTCTCTGCAGTTTTTACTGATCCTGTTGCTGGAATGTTCTTATCAGTGATAGGACTATTGATCTTAAATGGCCTTTATTTTTTTTATAGCAGAAGGAACTTCGAAAGGCTGCCAGCCTGATAATGTAAAGAAACATTAGGCACTTATAAACTGTTGGAAACCAGCTGAAACCTGACTGCAGAATATATGTGATTTTTCAGGATAAAATTACTCCACGGTATCTGCAGCTACAGATGTCAGTGAGATCTTGTTTTAGAACTCCTTTACTATTATAAAAATGCAAATACTTTAATGTCCATAGTCTGAGCATGGGTGCATTTTAGCATTACATTTTGGAGAAGGATTTTATCCACCTGGTAGTTAGCATTTCTTTTTTTTTTTATTCTTTTTATAATTGTAATTTTTATTAAATTTTCAAAGTTATACAAAGAGTACATCAAATGCCAACATAAAGAATTAGAACAAAGTTGGAAAAAAAAGACATTATGTCATATAAAAGTAGATAGAAATAATCATGAACATGGAAATCTACATCTAAGGTAGTCAGGAGTATTCATAAAGCACATGAGACAGCAGTATGTATTCAAGTATTACACACCGGGGAGCTTCACCTGTATTGAAAGGAAGTCCTCAAAGTTCTCATTTAGCTCAACCCGATAGCCTGAGTGAAAGACTATGTGGGCCTCGACGACCTCCTATGATCTAAGAAAGTGTATAAAAAGGTATAACATCAACAAGGAGGAGAACAAGGGAAGGGAGAGGGAAGGATACACCATGAATCATAGCCTCTGTATGAGTTTAAAGGATATGTCCAAAGAAAAGCAATAATCTCTGGGTTAAACACTTTTGGGAAAGTTAATCAGAAGTACCAGGCAAGGCCTCGGGGTTATGGCTAGAATTATCCCAGAGATCCCAGGTCTTCGTAAAAAGTGGCAGGGTATCATGCATAGTGGCTGTCAGATATTCCATTCTGCGCATATGGCCAATGTTTTGTATGAGTTGAAATTGTGAGGGGGGAGTGGAAGATAGCCAACTTTTGGGGATCGTTCTTTTGGCTGCTAATAAAATATAGGTCATCAGTTTTTAGTGCTTAGGAATTCCTTGCATGGGCACACCTAATAAGAAGGTTACCGGTTCTAGGGGAATAGGTACCTTAAGTATATCCTGCAGAATGGACTGGACTGATGTCCAGAAAGAAAGTATATTTGGACAGTCCCAGAAAATGTGATAGTGTGTTCCTATTGCTTTATGACATCTCCAGCACGTACGGGGGGAGGAAGGAGAATTTCCGGGGTCCTATACCAAAATTAAAGGATTTTATAGGCTGTCTCCTTCTGTTCAACACATCTGGACGATTTAGAGATTGAATCCCATATGATTTTCCACTGTGGGAGAGATATGGGTGTTTGTGTAATCGAGGCCCATTTTTGCATATAAGTATGAGAGGTTATTGCCAGTGGGGGAGTGTCTTGTAAGATTTTATATATGAAAGAAATAAGATGTGATTGATGGGGACCTTGTGCACACAACAACTCAAATGCTGTGGGTATCTCTAAAGATAAAGTTGGTGATTTAGAACCAAAAAAATGTTCAATTTGTAGATAGTTATAGAAGAGATTATGCGGGAGTCTATGCTTATCGTGTAGCTCCTTGAAAGAGGTAAGCCTCCTCGTCACCGGGTTTACCAGGTCGCGGAGCTGAAAAATACCCGCCTGCGACCACGGGTGTACCCTTTCATAGGATAGACTGTCAGGTATGTCTGGGTTAAATAGTATATTGAGAAGAGAGGAGCAGGGGGATGATAGGGGAAACTGTCTCAGACATTTCTTCCAGATGGTCAAAGTAAATAACATGGGACCTAGACACAAACCCCTCAGTTCAGAAACTGATGAGTGTAGGTCTGACCATAATAAAGAACACAGATGTACTGGTTGGGTAACACTATGTTCGATTTCCAACCATCTGCTGGACCCAAATCTTGCTGTCCAGGAGACGGTCGCCTTCAAATGGGTAGCTAGAAAATATTTTACAATATCTGGTGCCCCTAAGACCCCACGGGAACGTGGGGCAAAAACCACTGAGCTTGTTATCCTATGAGCTCTACCTTGCCATAGAAACCGTAGGAAGACCCACTGGATGTGTTTAAGCTGAGTCATAGAGACATTCATAGGTAAGGTTTCAAATAAATATAGCAGCTTAGGCAATATTGACATCTTAAGAACATTCACCCTTCCCAAAAGAGACAGAGGGTAATCCTCCCATTGACGTAGAAGACGGGTAATTTCGGAGATAAGTGGGGGGAAATTCGCTTGATATAGGGTATGATAGGTAGTGGTTAGGTGGATTCCTAAGTACTTGAGAGATGAGGATCGCCAATTATAAGGGAAGTTGGATTGTAGCGTGGTTAATAGGGGGGTAGGGACGTGGATAGGTAGAGCCTCAGTTTTATTCATATTTATCTTATAACCTGAGAGAAAACCAAATTCATCTAGTACAGAATGAAGATTTGGGAGGGAAATATGTGGCTTTGTCAGGGTGAGGAGTATATCGTCAGCATACAGCGTCAGTTTGTACTCCCTTTGTCTAAGGGAAACTCCACAAATATCCGGGTGTGTCCTGATAGTTTTGGCCAGGGGTTCTAGACAGAGGATAAAAAGAATTGGAGAGAGAGGGCTCCCCTGCCTGGTGCCATTACTGAGTGAGAATGAGGGGGATAAGAATGAGGACAATTGCACTTGGGAAGTGGGGCAAGAATATAGTGCTCTAAGAGCTGAAAGAAATGGGCCTGTGAATCCAAATCTGGTGAGGGTAGCAAACATGTATGGCCAGCTGAGTCTATCAAAGGCTTTTTGAGCGTCTAAACTCAGGACAAGGGAGGGGCGAGATGTTTTATCTAATAAATCAATGAGATCAATGGTACGCCTAGTATTGCGTGTCTAAAGGGCACGAACCCTACCTGGTCATTATGAATGAGCTTGGGGAGGATCTGTGTAAACCTGTTCGCTAAGATTTTTGTAAATATTTTGTAGTCTGCATTGAGTAAGGCTATAGGTCTGTAGTTGTCAGGGATAGATGGGGTTTTGCCTGGCTTCGGTAAAACGGTGATGTGAGCGTGAAGGAACTGGGACTGAGGAACGTTACCTTTCATTAAAGACTCATATAAGTTTAATAGGTGAGGGCTTAGAATAGGTATAAAGGTTTTATAGTAAATATATGATAGACTATCTGGTCCGGGGGACTTCTGAGAGGGGAGGGCCTTCACTACTTCAGCTAACTCTTCGGGAGAAATATGGGTGTTTATCTGAGAAACCTGGGCTGGGGACAGTTTAGGTAAGTTTAAGAATGAGAAGAAAGCATTGAATTTGTCTTGGGAGAAAAGATATCTAGGGTCCTTGTTTAGGCAGTTATAAAGCTTCCGATAAAATTCTCCAAAGACCCCAGTCATCTTTTGTGGGCAGTGTGTGGGGGTACCGTTGGACTGTATGAGGAGTTCCGGGAAGGAGTTGAACGGGCGAGGTCTGAGTTTATTGACTAACTTTCTATGGGGTTTGTTCGACAATTCATAAAATTTCTGTTTGTTCCATAGCAAAGCCTTGGAACATTTGTTCATATCAAGGGACTTCAAGCGATTTCGTAAGGATGTAACCATGCAAAGACTCGACACCGTGGGAGAGTCAAGTAATTTACTTTCGGCAGTGCGTAGCTGTGCGATGAGAGAGGTTCTTTGTAAATTTGCATTCTTTTTAAGGCGGGAACCCGCCGAAATACATAGGCCCCTAAAGTAAGCTTTATGTGACTCCCAGAGCGTGGAGGCCCCTGACACAGAATGTTCATTTATTTTAAAAAACTCTTGTAGATCCCGGGACAATTGTTCTTTAATGGCAGTGTTGTGGAGCAGGGTGTCATTTAAAGGGCAGTGGCAAGTCTTAGTGAAAGAGCAGAGTAGAGTGATCTCTAATTGGACAGAAGAGTGATCTGACCAAGTGATGGGATTAATTTCTGCCGAAACTGAGGACGTCAATAGAGGAGTGGTTACGAAGATGTGATCCAATCTGGAATACATCTTGTGAGGGGGGGAGTAAAAGGTAAATTGTTTGTGTGTAGGGTGTTTTATTCTCCAAATATCAAGTAGGTTATGGGAGCGCATAATTTTTCGAAATGCCTTAGATTGATTATCTACTTTGGAAGAGGGAGCGGATGGGAACAGAGTGCGTCTGTCTCTTTTGGGGGACATAGTCAGATTAAAATCACCACCAACGATCATAAAGGGTTGAGCATATATACCAAGTTTACCAAACAAATCCTCTAGAAAGTTGATCTGGCCCGTATTAGGGGCATAGACATTAATTAGTGAAAATGAGCGTAAGAGATAGTCACAATCCAGAAAAATGAATCTACCATGAGGGTCTGTTTGGGATGATTTAATGCGCAAGGGACAAGAGCGTTTGATTAAAATTGCAACCCCAGCTTTCCCAGTAGGGTCAGATGCTATAAAGGAGGTTGGGAATTGTTTAGAAGCAAATTTGAAGGATCCCCCTGATCTAAAATGAGTTTCCTGGACCATGACTATGTCCGCCACGGAGGACCTGAATTCCTTCAAAGCTAGCCAACGTTTCCGAATGGAATTCAGGCCCTTTACATTATAAGTAAGAACCTGTAAAGCCATATTGATAAGATAAGGACAAGGCATATCTGATACAGAAGCTAAACAAACATTCAGTAAGAAAAAAATCTATGGTGTAGCTCAGGGGGTAGGAAGTAGATAGGGATGTTTACAGAACCAAATGGTAGTATATCAAGAGGGTCTGTAAAGAACTTAGAAATATGGAAATAAAAAACAGTAGGTCAACAGTAGACCAAAAAAACAACATGAAAAAACAAACATTAGTGCCTGAGGGGGTGAGACCCCTCAGGAGTCCATGGCCGTGGCCAAGGGACCAAGGGGGGAGCATGGTGGGCTCCATGAACTGCAGGGCTTGGCCCCGCCGCCTCCACATATAATTGAATGTGCGACAGTTATATAACAGGTCAAATAACAGGTCAAACAGAAAAAAATTGTGTAAACAGCTTTTGTTTGGGACAACCCATGGGGGCAAAGGAACAATGTCAACAGAAAAGAAATGTGAAGGGCGTGAGTGAAAAAGAGATATCAAACCACACAAAATCTGGCTTCTTTCAGGTCGGGTATCTGGGTGAAAAGACACGTTGAGGTGCGGAGAAGGCCTTTTGTGGCTTTTGCCGTGAAGGAGTCCAGATCCTCCCAGGGGCTGAAAGGGGTCTAGGAGTAGTGGGTATGGGGGCTATGTCGGCCTCAGGGAGGGGTGGTAGGCTTAGGTTTTTAATGAAAGTGTCACTTTCCTGCAGATCACGCATGGAGAATTGAGTGCCATCTCGGGAAGCAGAGAGCCGAAAAGGGAAACACCATCAGTAGGGGACTTGATGGTTTTGGAGGTGCATGGTAACTGGACGAAAGTTTCTTTGTTTCGCAAGAGTAATTGGAGATAGATCACTGAAGATTTGAATCTTTGCCCCTTTGACATCCAATTTGGACTTGTTGCGAGTAGCCAAGACAAGGGCTTCCTTGCTGTCATAGTAATGGAAGCGTACAATAATGTCTCTGCGACTAGCACCCACAGGAGGTTTCGGGGCCAGAGACCTGTGAGCCCAGTCTAGGCGCCAGTCTATATCTGGAATGTCAGGAGCTAGAGTATTAAAGTATTAGTTCAACAAGTAGGGGCGGATCTCTCCGTCTCCAATGTTTTCAGGCACTCCCCTAATTCGCAGATTCTGGCGTCTCTCTCTGTTTTCCAAGTCTTCTTGTTGGGACTGTAGCATGGATACTGAGTGTTTAAGAGATGCATTATCTTCCTCTAGGGCATGCACATATTGTAGAAGGTCATCAAATTTGGATTCGAGGGTATCTGTGCGTTCCCCTAGATGTGTTATTTCACCTCTCAGTTCCTGGGTGAGTTTCCCAACTTCCTGTGTGATGTTTCGTGTAAGGTTCTGTAGAAGGGACTGCAGCTTGAGGTCCAGAACCTCAACAGTGACAGGAGGTGAAAGAGCATTAGTTGGGAGGGGGGGAGATTGTTGAGAAATCCCCCCATTCGCCCCTGACAGGGCTAGAGGGTCCGGTATACAGTTTTGCATGCTGAAGACTGGAGAATCGGGTCTGAGTAGATAGCTGTCTAGGGTCTGGGAAGACCGTGGCACATTGGTTGATGAGAGGGTTGCCTTTTTAGGCCCTATTTTCACCATGGGCTGTCCAGGTGGGTCGACAAATGGAGAATGGGGCTCCCGTGGATAAAGAAGGTTCAAACTAGCTATGCGGGAGCCTTAAGGAGGCAGGGACAAGGGTGATAAGTCACATGGCCATCATGTACAGGGACCAAACCTGGGCCTCTCCTTCAGTTGGAATCATAGAGGTGACATACACATAAAGTCCCAGGAAATCCTTAGCTGGAATGATACATAAGTCCATTATTTGAGGTTCTTTTTAAAGACAACAGAGGGCCTGTTTAGTGCTTGTGTACTGTGCCCAATGAAAAGGGGGAGTTTATGAAAAGCCTCTGTATGCTGTAGCCAGGGCCTGAGAGATCCGATCGGTTGAAGGAACCTTCTAGTGGAGAGATGCGCCATATATCTGGGCTACTTAGATAGGTGGAATGGCCCTCCCAAGGGTAGCTGGAATGTGGAAACTACGATGTATCTGATGAATGAGGTCTTAGGTTCTGTGAGAGAGGGATCTGTACAGTCAAAATGGCGGCCGCCACGCTTCCAGGCAGGCCGCAGCTTGTACCCTTCATAATAAAAGCTCCAGACCTGCCCAGAGAATGAGCCCACAAAGTAATAAAGTCTTCCAAGGATCAGCAATGTAATGCAGGGTGACCATATGTAGGAACGGAGCTCCGTTTCAGCGTCCGTACGGCCCGGATCCGTAGGCCGCAAAAAGCCACGGCCTAAATTTAGGGGCTCTGCGGGCGACCGTCACCGTTCCGTGCCAAAAGCAGGGCAGAGTGTAGACTAATAGTAGGGGAGATGGGCCAGGGTATTTTGGTGCTCACCCGTGTCTTTAGAAGCAAGGATTCCTACGGATTGTGTGCATGGTTGAGGAGCTGATTGAATACGCGTCCTGATCCGCTCGCGGCCAGCCACGCCCCCCTGTAGTTAGCATTTCTATTAAATGGAAATAAGGTGATGTTATTCTGTTATATTTAGGAGATACATCATATTCATTTGTTTATAACATATGAGTGTGCCATGATTTGACTGCACATTCATAGTTAGTAATTCACTACCTCATATAAAGCGTCAATAAAGAAATATTTATGATGTAATGTCCCCAATGTGTCCTTAGAGCAAAGAAAATAAATAGCAGCATTAGCAGCAGTAGCCAGTCCACTCAGGCATGCAGGGAATGAACCTCCTCCTGTCCACACTAAACCCAAGGCAGCCTACAAACAGCTTTCCTTTCCTCCCTATTTCCTTTTGACCTCTCTCGTCTATTAACCCTGCATTGGGCTTTTAATGGCCCACTTACAAAAAATGAAGGGATGTATACGCGCCATCCCAGATATATCCCTTCTGATTTACACACTCTCTATGCTGCAGAGCAGGGGCACGTGCCACCCCCTTTGTCCTCGCCACCCCCTTCTATGCTAATGGATAGATTCATGCATAGCATGAATCTATCCATTGCTGAAGCGGCCACCCATATTCATGCAGCTGGCCCCTTCAAGATGTCGGCCGCGTGAATGACATCGGCGGAGGGGTTGCTTTGAAGCACCTGATTAGAGGCATAGGCTCTAACAGGCTTCAAAAAAGAGTCACTCGTGGCACAGAGCATGTCACCGCAGAGCCCACTCATGTGTATTACAGAAGCAAATGAATATTTGCTTTTCTAACACTGAATCGCCTCTCAGCCAATCGGGAAGCGCGGGTATGTTACCGGATTCCCAATTGGCTATGGAGTCAGGTGATCCTATTGGACACCTTTCTTGAAGGAGGAGGGGGATGCACAGACAGTACGCTCCCACTCGCTACACATCTCTGCCTGCTTCATAGATGGGGTAAGTGCGGGACTTTGATGACATGACTACCCTGGGAGTATCTGCTGTCACTGCCATGAGCCCCGCGGTGGGGGGGTGCTATTTACTATTTACTGCTATTTATCTGGTGACACTATATACTCCTATCTGGTGACGCTTTATACCTCTATCTGGTGACGCTTTATACTCTTATCTGGAGACGCTATATACCGTTATCTGGTGATGCTATATACCCCTATCTGGTGATGCTATATACCACCATCTGGTGACGCTATATACCACCATCTGATGACGCTATATACCCCTATCTGGTAATGCTGCATACCCCTAGCTGGTGATACTATATACCCCTATCTGGTGATACTATATACCCCTATCTGGTGATGCTGTATATACCCCTATCTGGTGATGCTGTATACTCTATCTGGCGATGCTCTATATACCCCTATCTGGGGATGCTGTATATACCCCTATCTGGTGATGCTGGGCTGTGTATACTCCTGACACAATGGGTGGAATCTATAAGGGGTGGGGCTTTTGAGAAGTGGGAGGGATCAAAAAAGAAGGACAGGGTTTGGTGCCCTCCTTCCTAAAATTTCACCAGCCATCACTGCTGCTGAGAATTGAGAGTCCTACTGTGACAGCAGTGGTTGTTAACTTAATTTTATGCTCTTTTTTCTGGAATTAATTATCTATATATCCATCAACCTAAAAAAAAACAAAAAAAAAATGGTAACGATCTAGTCACACAAACAATTGGGACGAAATGGAAGAAATAGGATATTAAACTAGCAGATCAGGACTGAGAATAATGGAAATCATCCTTCCAATACAGGAACCACTTAACAGGGGGATTTGACTGACATGGTTTTTATTTTTCTTAACCCTTTCAGCCCCGTAAGGATTTCCTAGTTTGGGATCAGCGCACGTTTTGTGATTCGACACTGCAGCAATTTAACTGACAATTGTGCGGTCGTACGACGTTGTACCCAAACAAAATTTGTGTCCTTTTTTCCCCACAAATAGAGCTTTCTTTTGGTTGTATTTGATCACCTCTGCGTCATTTCAGATCACCACTATAAACAAAAAAAGAGCGACAATTTTGCAAGAAAAAACAATATTTCTTACTTTTTGCTAAAATACAAATCCAAAAAAATAAAAAAATAAAAAATGTTTTTCATTGGTTTTGGGCGATATATATTCTTACTCATATGTTTGGTAAAAAAAAATCGCCATCAGCGTTTATTGATTGGCTTGCGCAAAAGTTGCAGCGTTTACGAATGATGAGAATTAATTTCTGGGGGCTTTAATTTTTTTTATATTTTACTAGTAATGGTGGCGATCTGCGATTTTTAGCAGTACTGCGATATTGCGGCAGACATGTCGGACTATTTTGACACTTTTTTGGGACCATTGGCATTTATACAGTGATCAGTGCTATGAAAATGCACTGATTACTGTGTAAATGCCATTGGCAGTGAAGGGGTTAACCTGGAGGGGGCGCTCTAAGGGTTAACTGTATTCCCTCAGTGTGTTCTAACTTTATGGGGACTAGGCTGGCAGGGGGAGGGGAGTGATCACGGCTTCCACATACAGGAAGCCTGTCATCACATCCCTTCCCCCTCTGTCAGAACGGAGCTCCGTGTTTACATACACGGACCTCCGTTCTCTCACTGCGGGGGAGCCATCGCGGGTAGCCGGCGGAGATTGAGTCTGTCCTACCCGCTCCCTGGCCCCCCCCGGAACACAGTAAGCACGCGAGCGCGCCTCCAGCGGCACATGTGCGCTCACAATACTCGTTATCGCGGCCATCATCAGGTGACAGCGTTTCGCGATATTAACCACTTTCCCACTGTCAAGCCATGGCGGGCGGTTGGCAAGTGGTTTTAAACAGAGGCTTGCTTTACACTTTTATCCTTCAACACCGCACTATGCAATATCCTTACAAACTTATGTTGTATACTGTACCTTCAGTTATGTCGCCCGTAAACAGCCCTTGAAAACTTCATACTACTTTAATTTACAACAGATGCAGCAAACAGATCAAGACCCCAGTCTGTGATAGAGATGAATTTAAGTCATTTGCTCATAACTAAAGCATATATGTAAGCTTCTAAACTAAAGGTTTTGGGGATCATCTTCTTTCATTTAGTTCCAGGTTAATGCATTATACCGTATGAAAATATTCTAGCATTGCTTTGATGCTAAAAAAGGCCATATGACATAAACGATCACATAACTGTGTACGTTGTGATTGAATAGGAAAGTTTTGAATATTTTATATGGATATTTTTATTTTCTATTTGCTTTTTGTGCTGAAATGTGATCTTAAATGTCCATGCAGTTGCATTTATTTCTGAAGAGCTCCAACAATGAAGACCATGGAAAAATGCATTAGATAGTAAAGCTTATCACCAAACAATTTAAACACTCAATCCATAAGTAAGCAGTTTTCATATCAAAGTCAATTTTAATCTCATTTCAGTCAAGCACAGAAATGTAAAAATGCATTATAAGCAAAATACATTTTGCAATGCAGTTGTCATACCTAATGCATATCCCTTTAAACCCATCAGGTAAAGGCCTCATAATAAATGTGTGCTTTTGAATAGCAAAAGCAACATGCATATGCTATGCCTACTCACTCACATAACCTATTCATTTGGTACCTTATAATATTACTTTGTCGTCTTATGTTTTTATGTATACACATCTGATTATATTGAAATGAGAAATGTTCCTCTTCACTAAATGAGCATTTTCAACTTTTTTTCTAAATGTACATTTGTCTATTAGGTACGCAGTGATGTTGTCTTGACTAAAGGATTCGTCAACTTGGGTCCTTAAAACTATAGAATAAAACACGGACTACGTGACATGGGTTTAAAACGGCCTTAGCAGCCAATTTATTAACCAACAAATAAATACCAACAACAAGGGGTCTTTGGGTGTCCTTAAGGCACAATTTTAACTGTAATCCTCCATGTCCTCAGCAGCGCCCCAACCAGCTCAATTTTGTAACACTGTAATTAATCACTGACCACCCAAAGACCCCCTGACCCGCCACATGAGCTTGAGTGACACCTCATTCAAGCGAATCCCTCCACACACCCAGCACACAAGCACCCCTTCCTGTAGGTCCAAACACCAAATATTCATGCCTACATCATTCAGATGAACACCCTCTTCCCTCCATTAGCGGACAGATTGGTCCTCCATCGCACGGTGCCGAACCACTATGCCCCCGAAGCCTGAACACAAACCTGCCTACTTCCTTGTTCAACTTAATTCTGGCCTTGTTCTGGCAAACAACGGATTGAACAAAAACGCCAGCCCTTCTGGTCACAATATCAACCACACAATGATGCATTCAGGGAATGCGTGCAGCTCAAAATGTCAAATTTGAAAATTTGACATCCATCACCAGATCCCTGGTGGCCCAAACCCCAAATCATCACCCCCAACATGAAGAACTAAAACCACTGGGGCTTGTCGACTAGAATAGAAAAAACCCTGGCCCACATCATTCCCCAAATTCCCAGCCATTGCAGAATGGCTTTGCACCAAGTTGTCTCCCCCCAGGCCGAGCATCAGCCCTGACCACCCCCCAAAACTATGAATCCACCAAGATCCACCCAAGACCCAGATGAAAAACCTGCAACAAAAAGCAAAAGAAAACACAGAGCCCCACTAAAATCCACAATAGAAAGAACAGCCGACAACATCAAAGCTAATGAGGGTGAACGTAAATCCTAAAATGATCTGCTCCCCCCTCACTATACGTCTCACAATCTGAGGGCTCAAAACCCCATCTGGCCACCCTCATGGTTGCCCTGACACAAAAAGAATGAGTATTGAACTGGGAAACCTTTTCGTCCATCTTAGCCCACCAATGGCGGAAAACGCAATAAGGGCGAGCCATCCCTGTGTAGCAAAAAGGAACCAAGGGCCGACCCCCTCACCTCGACAAACCGCTGTACAGCAGAAAACTGGGCCAACCATGTCCAGCAGCACCCGTAACCACGACACAGCACACCCTTCCCAACTGAACAGTTATGATTTCCCAATGTGTAGCACACCCAGTCGACGTACACCATTCTCACATTCAAGAAACGCAGCCAACCCACACCACACCGGTTATTGCTTACCAACTCCCTAATCCTCAAAGGCCCTGAACCAAGGCCAAAGCAAAGACCAAAGTAAACCTCCTCACCTCATATGGAGAAGTGCAAACCCTGGGCAAAACCCCCACTAATTCCTGAACCAAATCAAAAGAGACCAGGGGCCTCATGCCCCTGAGCCGAAATCCCCCTCATGGCCTGTCTAACCATAAAGTCTTTGATCACATCACTCTGACCATGCCGCTGGAAAAGGAAAGCTAAAGCGTCCAAACTCCCGTTCATTTTAATGGAACTGTCGTGCCCCGGGTAAATTCCGACCCAGTAAACAAACGACAATAAAACAATTGGTCTTGAGTAGAAAAACAACCACCAACCGAACTTACCAATATGGACCACTCACCCCAAACTGACGAATACACTGCCCAGGTACTGTCACTCAAAGACTGACAGAACAGCTTCCCTGTTGCTCCGACGCCAGTCTGCCCAAGAAACAAAGGAACCCGGCGCTGCTCCGTTTCCGGTGGCAGCCCTCAGAACCTGTCCCACTGGAAACGAGACAAAGAATGGAATGCAGCATACCTGGGACATGAACAGCTTGCACAAAACAATTTAAACGGAAACAGCGCAAAACAAGGTGACTCAGTAAGCGCACCAATGGTGGAGATGCGGCAGACATACTGGACACAACTTCTACCACCGCCAGATTCACAAATCTTGGAGCTCCAGATTTTGACAGCTACCAAAATCAAAAACAACTCCAACAACCCCAAGTTACACAAGAACCCTGCCGCTCGCCATTCCTCGGGGGCCCGCAGCATAGCACAAAGGTCAATGTTGAAAGCTGACACGACCTGTTATTATAGAAGGACAGAACTCCTCCCAAACCCCCAGATCGGCTTAGTGCCTGCACGAGAGCCTTATGAAGTGATGTGGCAGCGTTGCGCCTGAAGTAGCGGCCCTAAAACAACGACAGAAGATGCGCCCCATAGTCATGACGCGGCAGGCAAAATTAAGCTTACCCAATAAAGACTGCAAATGTTTAAGCCTGACCCTTTCCACCCTCCTAACCTCACTAACCATCCAACGTAAATCTTTCAATTTGTAAAGCAGCCAGCGACCTTCCATCATTTGCGCGCCAATGCTAAAACCCAAGAACTGCATGATTGAGGCCGGACCATAAGACACTGAAGTCAAATCAGGAGCAACAGCATCATTCACTGAAGCTCCCTTTGAATGCGCCAAATGGTGTATCAGCCAAAAGTTGCTTGGTTCCTTTTTTGGGGTCCACCCCCAAAGGAAACACATGCAGAAACTGAATGGGCGCATGGGCGAATGGGCAACCCTTCTACTGAGTTCCACCCACTTACTCAATTTTGCAGAAACACCTGAGGACAAAGAAGCGTTGACGTCAAATTTTTAGGCAGCGAAGATTGTGCCAGTGGCAAGGAACCAGGAATGCGAAAGCCATGGGCAAAAACCATCAGGCAGGAAAACTGCCACCTTCCTTAGGGATAGCTATTTAATATGACAACATCGCGGGAAGGCTTACCAGCGTCCTCCCTTTTGAAACATGACTCATCGAGCTGGGACTTCCCTCTCATAAAATACTTGTCGTAACTATGGGGAGTACTCATGGCGGAAACTACAGGTCATGCCTAAATGGCATGATCCCTGGTTAAACTGCCAACAGAATCTTTATTTATGTGCGTCCGACTGCCCAGTGCACCTGAACCACTGGCTGCTCCGAGAAAGGGCTGACCCGTAGCCCTCACCTGCGCCATGAGCTTCCTCCAAAGCCCAATATCCTTATGATCCCAGCACAGCCACGGCCAAAGCTTTACGCTGGCGGAATCACCTATCATAGGGAAGCCAAGCAATATCCCCATAAACTCTATATGCTTCCCCAATTGTGTCCAGATAACAGAAAAGCGGAGAACAATTCCCCAGTGCCCTTAGCGCCAATAGCGCTCGCCAGGATAGTAAAAGCCTGAAGCCAATTAAAATTGTGCAGGGGATAAGCCACCAGGGGCCTTTACCTTCCCCTTTTCAATATTAAATTCATCTAAGGGCGAGAGGGAGAATATTTCGACATAGTACCCCTCCAAATGTTGTCCCAGACTTCCTGCTTAAGATGAACCCCCAGTTGGCCCGCAAGGCTGAGGCCTCCAATATATCCCGCCATTCTGACCCGTCTTAGTAAACCACCCCCTTCCCTAACCATGTCACCCTAAAATCAGAAACAAGCAAAGAATGTTACTTACAAGGCTGCTCCCGCGTTGACCGCGAGCAGCCACGCGTCCGGATCCCAGTCAGCTCCGCAATGCAGGATGCCTCTCCAAAGCCCGCCCGTCATCATATTCACTGGTGACCTCACCGGATTCACCAGATGTTTGTGCTGCGTTGGCGTCTCTTGCGCCTTACATGCTGGCGACTCTGGCCCTGGATTCCTTAAAGCGTCCATACCTGCCCAGGCTGCATCATGGAAAGAGGAAAAGCTGTGGGGTCTCTTAGCACCCCCTGCTGTTACAGGAGTACACTGTCTCTTTAAGGGGGGGCGGAGCCCCCAGCCCGAGTCATCGGCCGACGTCCACTGGAACGAGCAGACTGCATCCCGCAGGGGAACCAGCAGAGGGCGCCCGAACCCTCCTGCTGTCCGTGGCTGAGCACTTCCCCCGCTAGGCTCCTCTCTGACTCGAAGCCCCAGAGAGAGCCGACAGCTCAAGATCCCCATGACAGCGGCGGCAAGGGGGGGTGTCAGCGATCCTCACACCCCGCGACTGGCAGCATTGAGGGCACTCTTCCCATGGAAAGCAGTGGAGGTGCCATGACACCCCCAATGCCCGCCCCCACTCGGCACCACAGCGGGGGGGGCATCCGCAAGCTCCAGCATCAGTGGAGAGGGGAAGAAGAGAGGGCAAGAACCAGATGGCTTCTCTTCAGGTGGGTCTCCTCTCAGGGCTACTGCAGGAGCTGCAGGAATGCAGCCCGGCAGCCCACCCTGGAGGGTCCGTAACGGGCAAAAGTGCTCAGGAGGGAAAACTCCCAGCATGTTTGCGAGCAGGTGGGGAAGCAGCGGGTGAGGGGGCCGCTTCTGACCCCCCTAGAATGTCCGACAGCTGCTGCACCCATTGCGGACCATGTGCTGCGGCCTTGATCCAGTCCAACAAGGCCTCCGAATCGCTCATCCTGCCTCTGCCTCAAAGGGAGAAGAGTCTGAAGTTCCTTCTTCTCCTGAACTTCTTGGAATGATGAAACCTCCTATCTGCTCAGACCCTCATAGCTGTTTCCTGCCCATCCAGCCTACTGCCACCAATCAGGTAAGAACTATGTCCCCTCCCACCAAACAAACCTAGTTGACCCTTCCTTGACCCTGTTCCTCCCTTAGTCATGCAGACCCTTCGTTTCTCCTTCGGGTCTCACTTTCCCCTAATTCTGAACCCTAGGCAAACTGCAATGTACACAGATTAAATACTGTACATAATACATAGAGCTATATTTCCTACCAAAGGAACTCGGTATCTGTGAATTCAAACATACAAAACTCTACCATACCACCTTACTTGGTAGAAGAGGAGCCTGATTTTTCTCTGTTGCAGTTTAGTAACTCTTACAACTGTTGTTCCTTCCCTAGTATGCGACTGGAGAGTAAAAAGAGAAACAGCACACATTCTATTAGCATGTTCTAGCAGAACTGACTGACTCCTTGTGCTGCTTCTCCCTCTCCCAGTCTAACCTCTGCTGTACAGAGACCGCAAGAAGCTAATAATAAGTCAAATTCAGGTACTTGCAATGCTTACATTTCAAAAAACATTAAGGCCTCATGTACACTGTTGATCTTAAACTCAAATTTTTGTGGGTTTTGACATTTTTTTTTTCTGCACCTGAACTCCTGTCTATGTTATTTTATGAGTCCATGCACACATGGATGTTTACAGCAGTCTAGTAACAGGGGACTTTAGAAGATGTTTTCTGAAAGGTCAAAATTCTCATTCAGCAGAGGGAATTTTGACTACAAAATACACTAAATGCAGCACAGTGTTTAAGTACACATGAACAATGGGAATTTGTACGCATTAAACACCCTCACATTCCAACTTTTTATGCACTTCCTAAAGTGCACAAAAATCTGCACAATCCACCGGGCCCACCCATCGTCTCCGGGAATGGAAGTATCTTGGAGGGGATGCGCCAGTTTATTGATTGGCATCTTAGCCAATCTAGAGCTAGCATCCTACATGAAAGACACCATCCATTTATTGAAAATTCTGGAAAGTATAGAGATCCCCAGGAAGGCAATTCTTGTTGCCATAGACATGGAGTCCCTCTATGGTAGCATCCCCCATGATCTTGGGGTGGCTGCCATTGAGAGGATTCTGCATCAACATTCAACTCATGAATGGAAATTCAATTTGTTTATATAAGCAATCAAGTCCTAACTGGGTGGCTACCAGGGACCCTGTATGGTAAATAGAAATGGGACTTTCTCTGTACCATACAAAACATATACTCCACATAAATTGTAAAAGCAAATAGAGTTTATTAAATCACATTAAAAACTTGTTGTTTTAAAATTTACACTTTAAACCTCTGAACTACTGCATGATAGTGGGCTACATCTCCTTCCCTTTCAATTGGTAAATAGTACCTCCCAAAGTCCCATAGTGGCAATGATATAATTAATAATATTGGATTCAGACCAAAATCATAAACATAGGCAACCGATTACTAAAGTGGGGGTATTCCATTGGGGGATGTGTGATGTAAACAGTGTGTGCCCACAACTGTGCGGGATAGTTCATTCTTTACATGTTTCGCGTTTTCACAATAACGCTTCCTCAGAAGATCAAGGGGTTCAATTACATACTCTGTCCTGTGTAGACAAACATATAAGCACAGATCGTAGGATGTTAGATGCTAGAAAACATTTGTCATGTCAAACAGACATCTGATAAGTAGTACATCGTAAACTCACTCGGCGACAGTGTGACCCTAGGCTGGCAGGTAGTCAAGGCGCCAACATTGCAGGGACCCACCAAAAAGTGGCAGAATGTTGTAGAATGTATCCTATAGTAAGATATGTTTAAATGACTATCACTTCAATGCAATAAAAAGAGTCAAACATTGAATAAATATATTAATGACAATATTTAACCCACAGATGTCTGTATGTAGTAAGCCCTCAGATGGTTTAATATATAGATCCCAAGGTCTGGTTACTTTATTTAACTGGTGAGATTAACTGATAGGAATAGCTGGCAAGTGCTATCCATTTCTTGCTTGGTTCCAACCAATTTTTATATATATATATATATATATATATATATATTGCCAGTATCAGTTAGACCTTCCATGGGTAAAGCAGTAGCTCCTGTTAAGGGATCCTACTTATAGTGTCCTATAATCTAGATATAAAAAAATGAAGGGGATTACAATTGAAGTCAAAGTCTTTAAATAACGGAGAACAGAGGGGCAGGGGGAGGAGAGAATTCACTCCCTCCCCATCCACTGCTCCCTTGAAGATACATAACTGCCGGTACCTGTCTCGGGTTTCCTGTTGGTGCTGTAGGTCACCACTGTGTGTATGTTGCACCTCCTGGTGTTTGTACAACGCCGATCGTTCTGAGAGCACGAGTGTGTCTGTCGCTTTGCTGTCGGCACTGGCTAAAATGCGTCACGGCGTGGGTGGTCCCCGCCCCGTGACGTCAGTTGGCCCGGCAACAGGCCCCGCCCCTGCCACCACACCGCCACAGAGTGGCGCAAGTGACAGAGGGAGGCCAACCCAGGAGTCTCCAGGTGGAGGAGCTCCCCCTGGTGGGCTCCCAGGGCACCGCCCTCCTCACACACTCAATGACATCCAGGGGAGGACTATCAGAGGCTGATGAGGATGGCGCTTTCAGCCCCACATCTACCCTCCTCCTCCCCCGGGACTCACCCCGACCTAGACAGGGGGGGGGGACACTGGGGGGTGGAGGAGATGGTTGGTGGAAGGTGAAGAACAGAATTGCACCTCCAGCCATATTGGGTCACAGCCGAGCAAGTTAACCATTGGTGAGATTAAAAATTGCATTTTACATATAGAGTTGAGCGAACACCTGGACGTTCGAGTTCGGAGGGTCCGAACGAACTTTGGAAAAAAGTCTGGGTTCGGCACCGAACGTTGCCCGAACTTTACCCCTGACCCCGAACCCCATTGAAGTCAATGGGGACCCAAACTTTTAGGCACAAAAATGGCTGTAACAAAGTCCTGGCAAGTGCTAGAGGGCTGAAAAAGGAAGTAAAATGGGGGTAAGAATAGGGCAAGTGCCCTACAAAAAAATGGGGATAGGGAAAATAAATTAAAATCAAATAAAAAAATGGGAAGGGGGGGTGGATGTGGAGTAGGAGCCTAGAGGTTGACTAGGCCATGACCATGGCAGTGTAGGTGGACGTGGCGGTGGTCGAGGAGGAGGAGGAGGAGGAGGAGGTAGCCAACACTGTATTTTTTTTGTTTGTTTATAATTGGGGTAGCCCCCAAAATATTGAGGCCTATTCAAAAAACAAGTATACGAATGGCTGTGTGAGTCCGGTCTAAATGTTTATTCTGCACAAGGTACAGACAAGTCTTGTGGGATCCATGCCTGGTTCATTTTAATAAAGGTTAGCTTGTCCTCATTGGCTGTGGACAAACGGCTGTGCTTGTCTGTGATAACGCCTCCTGCCGTGCTAAACACACTTTCAGACAATACACTGGCTGGAGGGCAGGCCGGCACCTCCAAGGCATAAACGGCAAGCTCAGGCCAGGTGGCCAATTTGGAGACCCAGAAGTTGAATGGGGCAGACCCATCAGTCAGCACGTGTAGGCGTGTGCCCACATACTCTTGCACCATGTTGCTGAAATGCTGCCTCCTGCTAAGACGTTGTCTATCGGCTGGTGGTGCTGTTTGTTGTGGTGGGCTGCTTCTTCCGTCCCAATCGTAACGGCTTTACACCGTTTCGAAACAGTCGTCGGGTGGTGTTGTTTGTCGTGGTGGTCGGCTATCTGTTGCAGAATCGTCCTCCGTCGTAAAGTCGTTGTACCACGTTCTCATACACCCGTGTGCGGATGTGCACGACTGACTACCCAGACGGGGTAAGTTGAAGACCCAGAGGTTTAACCGGTGGACCGGACTCGAACGGCAAATACGGAACCTCCACGGCCGGACGGGAGGTCGGTCACATAACAGACTTTCACACAAATCGTGCCGTCCTCCGCAATAGTGTCTGTTCGTGTCGGCAAACAGGTGTCGGTTACTCCTGTTCGA
>BLSH010426668.1:4964-41752 GCA_018402905.1 Glandirana rugosa
AGTTTGTATATTTTTTAAGTATTTTCAGGTAAACACTAGTTTATAATATCTGGTTTTTCCACTTTTTCTCCTAGTATTTTACTTTAGTCAAGTATTAAGTTTTTATAATCACGTTTTAGTTATATATATTCTTCGGTTTTTAGAAGATTCCACTGTTTCACGAACTTTCCACGAGTAATTTCACGCGCTTACGACAGGGTCCACTCCGTACGTCTGACACGGTTTTGGGGGAGACACAGGGGTGAGTGGTCTTTAACAACTGGTCGACGAAAAGTCAGTCGCCAGTTTCTCCGTACACAGTCACCCCTTTCTGTCGTCCTTTGGTCTATGACCTATTACCTGGTTTGAGGCATTCGCGCACTTTAATGAGCACCTTTCAAGCACTTTGTCACCTTAGAAGATTTTTGGCTTCTTATATATATTGATTTTGCACTAATATTTTTGAATTATGAACTGATTTCATTTTATGATCCTCTTTTTCACCTTTTTGGTCTATAATATTTGATCACAAATGGACTTTTATGAATTTTTTATATGTTTGAGAATTATTCATCTGATCACTAATGGATTTTTATGTTATTTAGTATACGTTTGTGTACTATTTATTTGTACTGTGAGCGGAGGCGCTATCCACCACCAATTCATTCATATTCACAGCAGATTTTTATCTGAGGGAAGCTGCCCCCTATCCTACATGTGTGTGACCGTACTAGGTACACACACACACATTTGTTTATTAGCACGTTTAATTTTGCAACATAAATAAGGAGGCGCTGGTCTTGTACAAATATTGTTATTAGCTGGTATTTACCTGAGTACAGCCGCCCCTCGAATAGTGACTGTTCCAAGCAATCACTGAAATCTTCAGACTACAGAATGGAAGTATTTAACTTTATTGCCAATAGACAACTGGACGCAGATTAATTTTTTTCCCAACCAACAGACCACCTGGATCTAGGTCAGGACTTCAAACAATTGAAGAACGCCCTAGACAAACAGATCAGGGGTTGGTGGGATGTCTTCACTTTGTCCAAATACATCAAAGACGGTATTATCCCCAGAAGACTAAGGTGGGATCTTGCACCGAATGACGGTCTTGAGGGCCAACAGTATGAGAAAGACTGGTTTAATTTTTTTAATAGAACAGAGAAAAGGCTAATGGAAATGCTGGTTTCAAGGAAAGAATGTAAACTTAAAATCCTTGAGACATCCATTAATGCCATTAAATCTAAAATAGAACCTTTAGCAGAAACAGGAGAGTACAAAGAAAAAATGAAACAATTACAGGACTTTGCAGCTAAATTAGATAGAGATACTCAAAAGAAAAACATGAAAAAATACATTAGAGACACCAATGATTACAAGATCAACAAGGTGTATAAATGGCAGAATAATAACAATGGAGACCAGGTGGAGAGTGAGGTCACCACCATGGATCAGAGCAATGTTGCACCCCCCGCTGAAGCATCCACGCCAGCTTATAGGGGTACCCCGAGGGGTGGTGCAAAATGCCCCACACAAACACAGGTGGGATATAGAAATGATCCCGGGACTCCCCAGTATGCGGTTCCCACATCCAACAGGTTTGGTCCTTTGGATCATGGGGCCTATTATTCCCCCCACTACCCACGAAATGGTTCTTCTGGGGAATATGAGAACAACTATGGATACTCCCATAGCCCCATTAGATACCCGACCCATTCCCAGCCCCATTCTACCTACAGGGGCAAAAGGGGTTTTCCGGGTCATCCTCGGGGGGATTTTCGAAAGAGGGGCTACGGGGGCCCCCCAAGGAGGGGGAGGGGAATCCCCCAGGGGAGGAACAGGGGGAACCACTGCCCGTATATCCCAGAGGTGGAGGAGTGGAGACCTTGGTATCCCAGGGCCCTACCCCAGGAATACGTAAGAGAAGAAGAACAAGAGGATGTAGGGGAGGGAAGGGGAAAAAGAAAAAGAACAACCTAAACAATGGTATTTTTAATTTAAGTAATGTCATTTTTTCAGAGGAGGAACTGAGACTTCTAGCATTGGGGCTTAAATTTGCCCCTGATAGACATCTTAACAAATTTGATCTATTTATTGATTTACCCAAATTTATCAGAAAGGTCAATATCAAGAAATATTTTTCCAAAAGGCAGACCCCAAATAATACTATGGATACAGTATACCAACACACCACTCTTAGGAATCGTTCAGTTTTCAACCCTAAGGTGGTTGGTAACCATTTTGTTGAGAGCTTTAAGCAGGCAGTTGAACAGGACTTAGCTGCATTAAAAATCAAACCTGCTAGACGTAAAACTGACATAGAAAAAGGTATTAAAGACCTGGAGGCTAAGAAAAATATTCTCATTAGGGCCGCCGATAAGGGTGGTGGCCTAGTTATTTTAAATAAGGAGGAATACCTACTTGAACTTCAGAACATAGTGAATGATAAAGAAACTTATGAGGAACTCAAGAGCAACCCTAATAATAAATATAAGGCCAAACTGAAAAGGTTGGTAAAAAGAGCTTCCAAAAAAGGTATACTTAACAAAAGAGAGGCCAGGTATCTGATTCCTGATACACCCAGAATACCAGTAATTTATCAGCTCCCAAAAATCCATAAGGATCCATTGAAACCGCCAGGGAGACCGATTATTAGCGGGATTGATTCTTTGTTTGCCCGCACTGGCGAATATCTAGAACACTTTCTCCAGCCCCTAACTAGGAAATATCCTGCTTTCCTTAACCACTTCAGCCCCGGAAGAATTTTGCACTTTTTGCGATTCGGCGCTGCGTCGCTTTAACTGACAATTGCGCGGTCGTGCGACGTTGTACCCAAACAAAATTTGCGTCCTTTTTTTCCCACAAATAGAGCTTTCTTTTGGTGGTATTTGATCGCCTCTGCGTCATTTCTTATCGCCGCTATAAACAAAAGAAGAGCGACCATTTTGCAAAAAAACCCAAATTTCTTACTTTTTGCTAAAATTCAAATCCAAAAAAAATATATAAAAAAACATTTTTTTTCATCGTTTTTGGCCGATTTATATAATTGCTCATATTTGCGATAAAAAAAAATCGCAATTGGTGTTTATTGATTGGTTTGCGCAAAAGTGGCCGCGTTTACGGATGATGAGAATTCATTTCTGGGTTTTTTTTTTTTTTTTACTAGTAATGGCGGCGATCTGCGATTTTCAGCAGTAATGCGATATTGGGGGGGACATGTCGGAACATTTTGACACTTTTTTGGGACCAATGACATTTATTCAGCGATCAGAAATTTAAATGTCCACTGATTACTGTATAAATGTCATTGGCAGTGAAGGGGTTAACCTGCAGGGGGAGAGCTAGGGGTTAAGTGTGTTCCCTGGGTGTGTTCTTACTGGGGGGGGGTTGGGCTAACATGGGCATGAGAGATCTAACTGATCCCAGTGACAGGGATCAGTAGATCTCTCATGCCCCACTGACAGGGCGGGGAACCGCTGTGTTTACATCGGTGGTTCCCCGTTCTTTTCCCTGTAGCCGCTCATCGCGGCTCGCCGGTGGACATCGGGTCCACCCGAGCCGCGGGCACACTCCCCAGGAGTGCGGCGGGTGCGCGCGCCCCCTGGTGGCCAAATGCAAATCGCCGCTTATTTACGGCGATTCGCGCAGGGCTCCCCGACTGCCGCCGTGAAAAGACGGCGCGCGGTCGGGAACCAGTTAAGGATAGCAAAGATTTAATCTCGCTTCTCCAAACAATGCGGGTGGGAGAGGACTGTATCTTAGCCAGTGTTGATATTAATTCTTTATATACTAACATCAAACAGAATCGCGCTATTACGGCAGTTAGATGGGCATTGGATGATACTGATTTGGTAGAGGAGCAAAAGTCTTTTCTATTGGAACTATTAGAGCTGGCCATGAGCCATAATTTTTTCTGGTTCGATAAAAAGTTTTTCAAACAAATAAAAGGGGTTGCCATGGGGGCCAAATATGCGCCCTCGGTGGCCAACATCTTTATGAGCTGGTGGGAGGAGAGGGCCATATTTGAAAACCCCCATACATGTCTTAAGTTGTTTAAGAGATACATAGACGATATTTTGATAGTATGGGCGGGGCCTCGTGAGTCCTTGGTCCAATTTTTGGAGTCTATGGGCAATAACCCCTTGGGTATTTCCTTCTCAGAGCAAATCCATGAAGAGGTCATCAATTTTCTTGACCTTACTATATACAAACAAGGGCACAGGCTCCTGACCCGTACGTTTTTTAAGGCAGTAGACCGAAACGGGTATATACCCCTGGGAAGTTGCCATCACCTCAGAGGGCTAGAAGGTATCCCCAGGGGACAAATGTTAAGGATACGTCGTAATTGTGACTCATTAACAGACTATGACCAACAGGCTGACATCATTTTAGAGAGGTTCATAGAAAAGGGTTACAAAAGATCTTCTCTTGAAGCCACCAAAAATTCAGTCAGGAACCTAGATAGAGAGACATTGCTCAACAAAGTGGTAAAAGAAAAGAATGACCATGGTGTAACATTCATGACAGGTTTTTTCAGAGAATACAGACAGTTTGAAAACATTTTCAAAAAACACTGGCCTCTGTTGCGCAGAGACAGAGACCTTGCGGGCATAATACCCGATAAGCCTCGGTTTGTATACAAAAAAACACCACCTTTGCGTCTCAGACTAGCCCCCAACGTTACGGACCCGCCTGTTAAGACCTGTACCTTTCTTGACTTGGTGGGTTTTTGTAGTTGTGGGAGGTGTATGATCTGTAGAACATCAGCTTTTAGAAAGCGGAAAACAGCGGAGTTTACCTCCACATCTACGGGAAGGTCTTATACCATCAGGAAGTTCATATCGTGTGAGAGCACCCATGTTACCTACCTCCTGACATGTACTTGTGGCCTCCAATACATCGGACGAACCACACGCAAGCTTAGAGATCGGTTAAGAGAGCATGTCAATAATATCAAGAAAGGCTTTCGACACCACAGCCTCTCCAACCACTTTAGGCTTGTGCACAACAGAGATCCCAGCCAGTTGAGTTTCTGTGGTATCGATCGAATAGAGGGCCACTGGAGGGGTACCAACCTCGCTAGGGCTGTCTCACAGAATGAGACCCAGTGGATCCATAGAATGGGCACGTTGGATCCACTGGGCCTCAATATTGAACTGGACATAAATTGCTTCCTTTCAGATTGGTGAAGGCCGACTGAGATGGGGCATGTGGTCCAGAACCTGAATTTTGAGAACAGTTGGGGGTCCATTTAGACCTAATATGCTCCCAACTCGGGAGACTGGTTGTGATCACTGCCTGTTACCAGAATGGATACAGCACAGTCCATTAACTGAGTTATCAGTGTTCCCCTCTAATATATAGATCTAGTAGGACTAACAACCATGTGACTTCACACTTGGCTCCTCAGGGTCCCTAATTAAAACATGTGTACCCATACTATAGATTCCTATACTTTAATTTATTCTTTTATTTAGATAATTTTATATGAAAACATTTTTTACATACAAATCTCTATTTATTTTATTTATTTTATACTTACATTTCACATGAGTCTGCAAAGTTAATATTTAACTATACCCATATATCCATTGTTTTAGGAATAACATTTGCATATCAGAAACTCCTGTATACTGTAACTGCTTATATTCATTCATTTCTCTGATCATCGTTCCTGGAATTAGGGAAACGGCATTTTATGTAAATTGTATGCATTTTCATTTTTATTTGTTTGAGCCTGATTGTGACCCCGGGGCATACGTTCCATCCTCTCACCACTGGAGGGCCTATGGTGGTAATGTGTTAGACGGTTTTTCGGCATTATGACTGGATTAGTTGGTGTGTGATTCTATTGGCTCCTGCCATGAGAAAGGGCGGGGTTTGTTGCTATATATGTGTTGTTGTGGCCGGGATCTTCGTCTGTGATGACGCCCTATTACGAGGGCGAAACGCATTGACGTCACTTCCGGTCGCCGCAGCCATCTACGCCACTTCCGGTTTGAGTGGAGAGGGAGCGTGGAACGCACGCCGCCGTGGATACCAGCTGCTAACAGGCTATTCCTATTCTATTATCCTGTAAGTAGCACTCCATGTGCGCAATAAAGTGATATTTTAATGGTCTACACATGAGGATTCTTTCTTGTTCTTGAGCCATCCAGAACACCATCCCTGTGTATGAAGAGTTTGGTCCATTATCCAGTGTCCGGTTTCCTGCTGTCTTTCCCCACTGACACATGCCTCTTTGACCGCTGACTGAAAAGCAGCTGGTCAACGATTTCTGGTGAGTGGGGACACAGAGGGGGTTTTGGCACAGTCTGCATGCCTCACCTGGAACAGCATTCGCGCACTTTAATGAGCACCTTTCAAGCACTTTGTCACCTTAGAAGATTTTTGGCTTCTTATATATATTGATTTTGCACTAATATTTTTGAATTATGAACTGATTTAATTTTATGATCCTCTTTTTCACCTTTTTGGTCTATAATATTTGATCACAAATGGACTTTTATAAATTTTTTATATGTTTGAGCATTATTCATCTGATCACTAATGGATTTTTATGTTATTTAGTATACGTTTGTGTACTATTTATTTGTACTGTGAGCGGAGGCGCTATCCACCACCAATTCATTCACATCAACAGCAAATTTACACTGTCATACAAGCTGTACACTCACTACTTTACATTGTAGCAAAGTGTCATTTCTTCAGTGCTATCACATGAAAAGATAGAATAAAATATTTACAAAAATGTGAGGGGTATACTCTCTTTTGTGAGATACTGTGTGTGTGTGTGTATATATATATATATATATATATATATATATATATATATATATATATTTGTATATTTGCCTGTTTGCATTTTCTATAGTAATTGTTCTTGTCTCCCCTTAGAACTGTTGACTACTGCAACTGCCCTTTTTGAAGAAGCGGTCCACCGTGAAACATGTTAAAGTACAAGTTGGAAGAACTCATTATATGACCCTGTCAGCAGGGCCAATCTAATCTGGGTCTCTAACTTTCAGTTTCAGAATGTATTTTTGGGGCATTAATTATGTATATTTGTATTTAAGACATACCCCCATCCTAGTGGCTGGGTTGTTTTTATGAATTTTTCAATAAAGTCTATGTATTTTTATAAAAAAGTTGTAAAGTCTTTACGTACCGTTAAAGTCCTTGGTTGCCTCCACTTTATTCGCCTATATGGTACAAGGATATGTTTATGTGACATCCCTAATCAGGTCCCTGCAACATGGAAACAGATGATAAATGTTGTAAAAAAAAAAATGGTATGTGGATCAGATGGAATCTCCTCTGTTCAAAACTTGGATAGAGACCTAGATTGTGTTGGAAAATAGGGTGGGAGAGCTGTATGCAGAGTGTGACAACAAGGGAGGCGGTGTCTTGTGAGGTTTCCATGGGTGATGACTGCCCACCTAGGTGTGCCCATTGCAGACAGTGCCCTAACAAACACAGGGAAAAGGGGTACTGATGACACACTAAAAGGAACAATTTCATGAAAAATAGATTACAGGGCCATGGGTTCCTGTACCCTCTGTAAAAATTGTCCCCTCTCATTTGCTTGAGGACTTTTTTTTTATTAGACAGTTAAATAAGCATTGAAGGTACTATCATTTATCACTGTTCATTTTTTGCAACTGGCTAATTTTATATCTTTATATATTCTTATATAATCTTTATATATCTTCTTCCACATAGGTGTATCATGCCATCTTCTTCTTAGGACACATAAATGATCCACAAGTGCAACCCAAAGAATTTATTCCTGCAGCAACATGGGATAAAATACAAAAAGTGTTCCAAAGGCCCTTGGCGGAATACAACACACGCTTGCCATCACAGACGCCATACTCCATCCTATTGGAATACGTAAGTATTCTGCTCTCCAACATCACATGTTAAACAGAGTATTTCCTTTCCATACATATATGTAGCGGTACTCCTGTAGGGGCTGCTGGTACTTGTAGTCCATCTGTCACCCTGCCCAGCCAGGCACACAATTTCCAGTTACTCTCAGACAGATAACAGTCCATGCACTTTGTTTTGTATTTTTATTGAGGGGAATAAACTTGGATGGGGATAGGGAAATTACAAGATGCCCAGTTGAATAGGAAACAATTCAGGGACTTGAGACTATATGCACTCCAGTATATACACCTCCTCTCTCCTCTCCACCACATTACTTGCTTGCAGACTATCTCTCCTCAACACCCCCAGCACATCACTTGCTTGCATTTCCCAGACCAGCTAGCACTGATTTGTAGGCCTGACACTGACTCCACCAGGCCTAAGGTGAATGCCCTTTGCAGGCAGGGGCCACAGTCCCCTTTAGTGTAGGAAAAATTGTAGGTAGTCCCAGTGCTAGCTGTCCACGTGACTACTGAGCCCAGTACCACATCCCCAGACCCTGCCAGCCCTCCTGGCTGCAACTGCCTCTCTCTACTGCCCGTGCCACCACAGTCCCCTCCTCTGGTTCTGCACTCACCCCAAATTGCAATCTCCTAGTCCTCTCAGGCGTGCCTCCCCAGTCCTCTCCTGACTGTGTGTTACTCACCAGCCCTCCTGGCAGCGACCAGTTGTTTCTCCCTGGAGACTTGCCTGGCAGTGCTTTCTCATACTGTCCTTTCCTTGCTCCTATGCCTCCTGGGGAGCTCCCTCAAAGGCCACGACAGCCTAGCACTCCATCTCCAGCTTCCATCCGATTCAACTCTTCCCCAGCTGGGCTGACCCTGGTTATTTAAGGAGGCCTGCCCCCTGCCAATCCAGGTTGGGTTTGGTCAGGGCTCCCTAGAATACCCCAGACAGCTGCACTCACCTCTCCTCCTTACTTTCCAGAATAATCTAGAAGGTTCTGGAAAGAGGTGAGGGGTCTTGGCGATGCTGCCTGTGAGTAACCAGCTCTGCTCTGAGTCACTCCCAACACAGATCAAAACACAAATGTACCTATTCTAACAAAAACCTAAACACTACCACTTCTAGCACACTAGAGGGTGCTACACACAAAATATAATTACTACAAAACACTCCAACAAGGCCCAATAGGGTTGATTTAGGAGACTGGTGTGGCAGACAAGGATTGTATGTGATGTGGGGAACTTGCAATCCATTTTACTATAGGGTGACTAGATGTCCCCGAAATGAAGACACTGTCCCCGGAGCCCACCTGTCTCCGGATGTGTCCGCTGATTGCAGTGGCGTGGAGAGGGGGGCCACATGCAGCATGCCTCCCCCGGCCACCTACACCCCCTGATGGGGCATGTCCTGGGCATTGGTCTGCAGCGCCCCACCACCCAGGGACTCCTATGGCCCAGCCCATCCCGTGTCCCCAACGATCCCTCAGGTGCAGGGGGGCCCGTGTGTGTGAGAACGGCAGAAGGGGAGGCGCAGTACAGAGCATGTGGCAGCAGCTATTGGAGGAGCTTTCATCAGAGGAGCCAAATCTACACTGTACATGGGAGAAGGGGGTGAGTAGTGCAGGAATCATCAGTGTAGGGATCAGGTAGGTCAGTGTAGTGGTCAGTGTAAGAATCAGGTAGGTCAGTGTAGGAATCAGGTAGGTTAGTTTAGTGGTCAGGGTAGGGATCAGGTAGGAATCAGGTAGGTCAGTGTAGGGGTCAGTGTAGGAATCATGTAGGTCCATGCAGTGGTTAGTATGGAGACCAGGTAGGTCAGTGTAGTGGTCAGTGTAGGGATCAGGTAGGCCAATATAGGGATCAGGTAGGTCAAAGAAGGAATCAGGTAGGTCAGTGTAGTGGTCAGTATGGGAATCAGGTAGGTCAGTGTAGTGGTCAGTGTAGGAATCAGGTAGGTTAGTCTAAGAATCAGGTAGGTTAGTGTAGTGGACATGTAGGAATCGGGTAGGTTAGTGAAGTGGACTGTGCAGAAATCAGGTAAGACTGTGTAGGGATTAGGTAGGTCAGTGTAGGAATCAGGTAGGTAAGTGTAGTGGACAGTGTAGGGATCAGGTATGTCAGTGTAGTGGTCAGTGTAGGAATCAGGTATGCCGGTGTAGGGATCAGGTAGGTCAGTGTAGTGGTCAGTGTAGGGATCATGTAGGCCAGTATAGGGATCAGGTAGGTCAAACTAGGAATGAGGTAGGTCAGTCTAGTGGTCAGTATGGGAATCAGGTAGGTCAGTGTAGTGGTCAATGTAGGGATCACGTAGGCCAGTATAGAAATCTGGTAGGTCAAAGTAGGAATCAGGTAGGTCAGTGTAGGGGGTCCGTGTAGGGATCAGGTAGGTTAGTGTAGTGGTCAGTGTAGGGATCAGATAGGTCAGTGTAGTGGACATTGTAGGAATCAGGTAGGTTAGTGTAGTGGTTAGTGTAGGGATTAGGTAGGTCAGTGTAGGAATCAGGTAGGTCAGTGTAGGAATCAGATAGGTCAGTGTAGGAATCAGATAGGTTAGTGCAGTGGTCAGTGTAGGAATCAGGTAGGGCAATGAAGGAATTAGGTAATTTAGTGTAGTGGACAGCGTAGGGATCTGGTAAGTTAGTGTAGTGCACAGTGTAGGAATCAGGAAGGTTAGTGCAGTGTTTGGGTAGTTTAGGGCAGTGGTCAGTGTAGGAAACAGCTAGGTCAGTGTAGTGGACAGTGCAGGGATCAGGTTAGTGTAGTGGACAGTGAAGGAATCAGGTAGGTCAGTGTAGGGACCAGGTAGGTCAGTGTAGGGACCAGGTAGGTTAGTGTAGTGGACAGTGTAGGGACCAGGTAGGTCAGTGTAGGAATCAGGTAGGTTAGTGTAGTGGACAGTGTAGGAATCAGGCAGGTTAATGCAGTGAAAAATAAGTCATTCCTGTGCTTGAGGAGAGGGGACTTCCCACAATGGTGACCACTACAATGGTATTCTGCTTGTGATGACACCAGGTAATGTGCTGCCGTGCTGCCCTTTGATGGATTGGGAAGTCCCGACACACTGAAAAGAACAAAAACACACAAGGGCACACTGGCCTAGTGCATTATCCTCAGTACAAAGTATTTATTGTAAAATCATAAAAACATACTCACAAATTCAAATGATAGGCATTGAGGCCACGCATCCAATCCATCGTTCGCCGATGGTATCCTATACAGGTTGGCTTACGCATTTCGAGGCTACAACCTCTTCCTCAGAGCCTGATGTGACACGTTAAGATCACAGTCTTGTATCACACAGCCTACAAAATTGAAGAGGGTGGGGTAACCCTTGGTCCCGCGTGGGCCACGATGTGACTGGTCTGCACACTTTCCACTTTAGAAGCATCCGCCTCTCTACCAGCAAAGAGAATGAACCTATGATCTTATAGCTCTACCACACCCCAAGGGGGGGGGGGGTGCTCATGATCAATTTAATTTCCTATAGCAGGCACCACATTAACTAACAGCCACTACATTAATGACCACCATTTCCATAGTAATCATAGCTGTAGTACTGGGGACCTACTGCATTGTGTAGGGGATGTGTATATAAGTAGAATAGGTCACCCACATAATCAACTATACCATGATGCATAAGACCTCCAGAATGTACTACCAATACATGTATATGTGTATATAATAGCAATGCATGTATTTATAGAAAATATATATTAAAAAAAAATAAAATAACCAGTTACGCTTACCGGTATCTGTGCTTCTGGGAAGTCTTCCAGGACGGCACACCTGAGAGATGACTGGTCCCACCTGACAGGAAACACAATCAAGACAGAGTTCAAAAGCCCCCGCCCCTCCCATGCTCCTCAGTTTGTGCAAAAGTATTGACCCATGCTAGTGCATGAGAGTTAACAAATGGAGTTTCATATAACCTAGATAATCCTACCACAAGATCGGGTGGGAAGTAGGCCTGCCGTCCTGGAAGACTTCCCAGGAACACAGCTACCGGTAAGCGCAACTGGTTATTTTCTCAAGTCGTCTTCCAGGACGGCACACCTGAGAAAGGAGCAAGAAGCTCAGGCCTACCTTAGGGCTGGACGACTGCCTGTAGGACTTTCCTACCGAAGGCTAGGTCCTGATGGGACAGAAGTTCAACCCTGTAATGCTTTAGGAAGGTGTTCCGGCTTGCCCACGTTGCTGCTCTGCAGATCTGGTCTACCTATGCTCCGGCCTTTTCTGCCCAGGAAGTCGCCAGAGACCTCGTAGAGTGAGCCTTTAGACTGGGGGGAACTGCTTTCCCTGTCTGTTCATATGCTATGGTAATGATTTGTCTAATCCATCTAGCAATGATTGTTTTAGAGGCCTGCTCTCCCTTCCTTTGACCACTAAAACCTACTAATAGGTGATTTGATTTACGGAACTCTTTTACCCTTTCTAAATAAATCAAAAGACACCGTCTGACATCCAACAAATGAAATGATTTTTCCCTCTCATTCTGGGGGTTTTCACAAAATGAAGGAAGGACAATCTCCTGTGTACTATGAAAACTTGACGGTACCTTGGGTAGATACAGGGGATCTTGCCTGAGAACTACCCTATCCTCAAATAATAAGAAAAAGGGCTCTTTCTTTGACAGAGCCTGCAAGTCGCTTACCCTCCTGGCCGACGTAATGGCCAGGAGGAAGGCCACTTTTAAAGAAAGAAGCTTTAAAAGGAACTTGAGCCAATGGCTCAAAGGGTGCCCTAGTTAGTGCCTCCAATACCAGGGTCAGGTCCCAAGGGGGAAACCCCTTCACTTCCACTTGGTTGCCAGCACCTGATCCTCCCCATCCTGGAGAAAATCCAGAACAGCGGGGATCTCTTGTTGGGAAGTCTCTCTTGCCCGAAACCATTGAGAGAACACTCCCCAAACCTTGGCGTAAATTCGCCTAGTCACCTACTTTCTGCTCATTAAGAGAGTTTCAATCACTCTCTCTGAGCAGCCCTTGCGCCGCAGGCTTTCCCTTTCAAGAGCCACGCCGGCAGACTGAAGAAGGTGGGATTCGGGTGAACCACTGGGCCCTAAAGGAGGAGATTCTGCCTATCCGGAAGGTGCTGAGGAGGGCTTAATGACCAATTTTTTAGAGTGGGAAACCACGCCCTCTTGGGCCACCACGGCGCTACCAGAATTAGTCTGCCCCTGACTGACTCAGTTTGTGTAGTACCCTCGGGATTAAAGCCAAGGGGGGAAAGGCATAGGCTAGCCTGACACTGTCTGAGTGTAAAATTGAAATTAAAAAACAAACATAGTGTGAGCAATGTGCTGGTATGATGTGCTAGTATGTGCTAGCAGTCTGTATATTCTGTGACAAATGTACGTGTAACAGTATAGAGACGATGAATCTTAAGGTGCAAATGTGCTAGGTAGTCTTTCTGTGGTGTTCAATAATTAAAATAAACATAAAAATGGTAAAAATGCATAATCCATTAAAACTTCAATACTGACACCATTAACTTAATTAGAGATCCACAATATGTTGTTGCCCTATATAGTTCATAACTGTCCATATATATCACTAATCCACATAGATTCACAGTTCATGAGTATTGACTCCACAATGTCCTTTCTTCTTCATATAAATGGCAAATCTTTTTTCTTCATGCAATTTTTAAAGTGTGCAGTGCTCAAACGTGCTTTTCTCCTATTCCTTATAAACAAATGTTGTGAGGTAGAAGTGTTGATCACTCATGCTCCCCTATGGACCCCTCCTTACAAGAGGGCATTACCCCTGCAGGGGTGAAATGCCTATCTTTGTGATCCACCGATAGTCCTCGCTGTTGGGCGTATATCCATCCGATCATTAGGGAGAGAAATAAAAATAGGCTTCCATAGCGTAAATATGTAAAAACTTGTTGCTTTTTATCCAAAATATGGTAAGAACATCCAACTTTCCAGGTATACCACTTCAAAATGCAACCCAGTCCCAGTAACACATGGGTTTCTTAATCGGTAAAAAGAGTGTAAAAAACTGGTAAAAACCCTAATTGGTCAGTCACCCTCCTCCGGCGTGTAATGCTCACTCTCGTAGAGGAAGACCCGCAAGCTTCCTGTGCCGTGTAGAGAGTGTGCTCCCGCCGCTTGTTTGGAGAGAGCTGGGTGTGACGTAGGGGTTTTGCGTGTGTGCAGCTAGTCAACTGACGCGTTTCGTCGGTTTGACGTTATCAAAGGTGTAACTAGCTGTGTGTCTTAGTAGCATATATATCTGATGTTGTGGGCGGGGGTTTTAAACGTTAGTTCCTGCTATTGGCTGTGTTGGGCGGGCTTTACTTTCTCAATTAAGTTAAAACCTCTCTTATGTGTGTTAACGCTTTGTTACTATTAGTCATGATCTGACTCTATGGTTCAATAATGGGTCGTACCCCCGAATGTCAGTTTTAAAGTGTGTTTTGTTTATAGATGATTCTATTTGTGGTTACTAGGTGATACTTTACATTCTCTATACTTTCATTTTGCGACGTTGAGAGGAGATATTATATAAATCGTAGTTGGGTAGAATATAGTTTATATAAGACGGGGGGATAAACTGTGAGTGTTTGATACTTCTAAGATGTTGTTATTTCAGTGTGGCTGCCCCGTGGGAAATACTAATATTGGTGCCCATGAATAGCTTTTACGCGAATGGTCTTATTAAGGGTGCATGAGACCCTCATGTGACAGTCCCACACCAAAAAGTTTATGGTACCCGGTGAAGCATAGTAAACTTATAATTGATTCAAGATAGAGGGTCACATTATGTCTTTTGCACTATTATGTATAATACATATCTCCTGGGAATAAGATTGAAACTCTATTATAAAAACCTTAAAACCAGACATAAAACATATGAGGAAGCATAGTAAACAAATAATGGTAATTAATCTTAAATTAGGGTTTTGGTTGTGTTCAAACTAGTATATAAAATCCATATTCAGCAGACGGGGTGGTAGGTAAAAAAACTTTAACATTCAATCTAAATTGCTTAATGAAGCATAGTAAACGGTTAATATAGAAGCATAGTAAATAAATCTGGATGTGAAATATATAAAAAAAATATATAAGATATAATAAATATACGAAATATAAAATACGAGATATAAAATCTGTGTAAGGATCTGTTGGGTGGTTATTCGCTTGGTCATGGTAAATAAATATATATTTCTAATTTCTTATCATCCTGTGTGTAGGGGATCTATTTTGTGTGTGCCATAGATGTCTCTTTAGTAATTGGATATAAAGCAATTCAAGTCAATATCCACATTGAGGCCCCCTGGCACCAAACTACCTAATTTATATATCCACATTGTTTCATTTTGGGATATCTGCTGTTTCTTGACCCCCAGGAGGATGGTACCAACACGAACCCCCCCAGGAATTCAGGATGGTGGGGACCACCACCTCATTGGCAACACAACAGAAGACCACCATACAGATTGGGAGAAAGAACACCAAGGAACCAACCAAGAAACCATGGTATCCAACTTCACACAGGGGAGAAGCAAGGACTCCAGGGAGATATCCAGAACCCCCCAGGGAATGGAGACCACACAGAAGAGAACAAGGGAGAGATTACCTAAGAACACCGTATGGAGAGGACAGGGGACACCACCAACAACAGGATACAAGGAGGCCATGCACCCCAGAACGTCCTACCCGAGACAACGGAAGAGAGGAAAACGAGGAGGAAAGAGGAGGAAAAAGGAGGAGAATGTATTAGGAAAGGGGATCTTCAATCTTAGCAGTGTAGTTTTCACTAAAGAGGAACTACAAGTATTAGATCTAGGGCTCAAGTATGCCCCAGACAAATCATTTAATGAATTCGAAGCATATATTGACCTCCAAAAATTTGTCAGGAAGGTGAACTTGAAAAAATTCTTTCAAACACACAACAACCGAACAGAAGAAGACATGAGGGGATACATGCATACACAACTGAAGAACTATTCCACATTTAAACCAAAAATCTCAGGAGGAGATTGCATAGGAGCATTCAAAAAAATGGTGGAAGAAGATATAAAAAATATCAAACAGATAGGAGGAAACAAGAAAAACACAACACACATCTGGAAGAAGATTAAGTCCATAGGAAAAAAGAGAAGCATAGTAATCAGACCAGCTGATAAAGGGGGAGGAGTTGTGATTTTAAATAAAGAAGATTATCTGGCTGAAATGAAAAACCTTTTGGAAGTACCGAACACATATAAGAAACTACAAAATAATCCAAAAAGAAAATTTCTGAAGAAACTAAAAGCTTTTGTGAAGAAAGGAAAAGAAATAGCAATACTCAACAAGAAAGAAGCGAGATATCTGGTACCGGATTCAAGTAAAACGCCCATTATTTATTACGTACCCAAAATACACAAGAATTTGGAAAAACCCCCAGGAAGACCAATCATCAATGGAATAGGGTCCATTTTTTCCAGACTTGGGGAATATCTGGACCAGTATTTAAAACCCTTAGTGAAACAAGGCAAATCCTATCTCAGGGACAGCTTACAACTGGTGAACGAACTACAGGACAAACAACTGAAAGACAACAGCCTATTGGTAACAATAGATGTGAATGCGCTCTATACCAGTATAAACCAAAAAGACGGTCTAGAAGGAACAGAGAAAGCCCTACATGAAAGAACTAACCTTAAACAAGAGCAAATTAACTATATATTAGAAGGTTTAAAACTGTGTATGGAGTCAAATTATTTCTGGTACAGAAGAGAATATTACGTACAAACGAAAGGGGTAGCCATGGGTGCACGTTATGCACCCAGTGTTGCCAACTTATTTATGGACTTATGGGAAGAACAATATATTTACAATCAGAAATACCTGGAGTTAAAATACTTCAAAAGATACATAGATGATATATTTATTATTTGGGAAGGAACTGAGGAATCCCTCCAACTGTTCATGGAACGGATTAACAACAATGCCTATGGATTAAAATTTACGGGGAAATTTGATAAACAGAAAGTTGACTACCTAGACCTGATGATAGAGAACATCACAGGCTCAGTGCAGACCAAAACGTTCTTCAAACCGACAGATAAAAATGGCTACATTCCCATCAATAGCTGTCATCACCCGAATTGGAAGCTAAACATCCCCAAAGGGCAGATGATGAGACTAAGAAGAAATTGTCATAGAGTAGAAGACTTCCATACACAGGCAGACCACATTATCAACAAATTTAAGGAGAAAGGCTATCCATTATCTACCCTAAATAAGACCAAACAAACAGTAGCCCAACTAGACAGAACCACTCTATTAACTACGAAAAAGAAAAAGAAGAAGAGTAAAGAATATGACTTAGCCTTCATCACGGGGTTTAACCGAGAGTACAAACAGCTGGAAAGAATTTTCAAAAAGTACTGGCCTATCTTGACCACGGACTATAATCTCAGGAAAATATTACCAAAAAAGCCGAAGTTTATCTACAAAAAAGCCCCCACTCTAAGGAATGTCCTGGTTCACAACGTCATTGACCCCCCGAAAGAAATCAAAATATTTAAAGAACTAAAAGGGTTTTATAGATGCCAAAAATGTCAAACATGCAGAACGACTAAAAACCAACCAAGGAGAACGGACAAATTTAAATCTTATATGTATGGGACCCAGTATGATATAAAATCTCTTATCACCTGTAACACCACACATGTTACATATATCATAGAGTGCCCAATGACGGCTTATATATGTTGGGAGAACCACCAGACCACTGCACAAACGCATCAGTGAACATATAAAAAACATCAAAAAAGGCTTCCCAAAGCACAGCTTGTCAAAGCACTTCAAGGAAGTCCATAACAAAGACCCCACCTCAATGAAATTTTACGGAATAGATAAAGTTCAACCACATTGGCAAAGATGTAACAAGAAACAGCAGATATCCCAAAATGAAACAATGTGGATATATAAATTAGGTAGTTTGGTGCCAGGGGGCCTCAATGTGGATATTGACTTGAATTGCTTTATATCCAATTACTAAAGAGACATCTATGGCACACACAAAATAGATCCCGTACACACAGGATGATAAGAAATTAGAAATATATATTTATTTACCATGACCAAGCGAATAACCACCCAACAGATCCTTACACAGATTTTATCTGGCATATATCTATTTCGTATATTTATTATATCTTATATATTTTTTATTTATTTCACATCCAGATTTATTTACTATGCTTCTATATTAACCGTTTACTATGCTTCATTAAGCAATTTAGATTGAATTTTAAAGTTTTTTTACCTACCACCCCGTCTGCTGAATATGGATTTTATATACTAGTTTGAACACAACCAAAACCCTAATTTAAGATTAATTACCATTATTTGTTTACTATTCTTCCTCATATGTTTTATGTCTGGTTTTAAGGTTTTTATAATAGAGTTTCAATCTTATTCCCAGGAGATATGTATTATACATAATAGTGCAAAAGACATAATGTGACCCTCTATCTTGAATCAATTATAAGTTTACTATGCTTCACCGGGTACCATAAACTTTTTGGTGTGGGACTGTCACATGAGGGTCTCATGCACCCTTAATAAGACCATTCGTGTAAAAGCTATTCATGGGCACCAATATTAGTATTTCCCACGGGGCAGCCACACTGAAATAACAACATCTTAGAAGTATCAAACACTCACAGTTTATCCCCCCGTCTTATATAAACTATATTCTACCCAACTACGATTTATATAATATCTCCTCTCAACGTCGCAAAATGAAAGTATAGAGAATGTAAAGTATCACCTAGTAACCACAAATAGAATCATCTATAAACAAGACACACTTTAAAACTGACATTCGGGGGTACGACCCATTATTGAACCATAGAGTCAGATCATGACTAATAGTAACAAAGCGTTAACACACATGAGAGAGGTTTTAACTTAATTGAGAAAGTAAAGCCCGCCCAACACAGCCAATAGCAGGAACTAACGTTTAAAACCCCCGCCCACAACATCAGATATATATGCTACTAAGACACACAGCTAGTTACACCTTTGATAACGTCAAACCGACGAAACGCGTCAGTTGACTAGCTGCACACACGCAAAACCCCTACGTCACACCCAGCTCTCTCCAAACAAGCGGCGGGAGCACACTCTCTACACGGCACAGGAAGCTTGAGGGTCTTCCTCTACGAGAGTGAGCATTACACGCCGGAGGAGGGTGACTGACCAATTAGGGTTTTTACCAGTTTTTTACACTCTTTTTACCGATTAAGAAACCCATGTGTTACTGGGACTGGGTTGCATTTTGAAGTGGTATACCTGGAAAGTTGGATGTTCTTACCATATTTTGAATAAAAAGCAACAAGTTTTTACATATTTACGCTATGGAAGCCTATTTTTATTTCTCTCCCTAACGATCGGATGGATATACGCCCAACAGCGAGGACTATCGGTCGATCACAAAGATAGGCATTTCACCCCTGCAGGGGTAATGCCCTCTGGTAAGGAGGGGTCCATAGGGGAGCACAAGTGAACACTTCTACCTCACAACATTTGTTTATAAGGAATAGGAGAAAAGCACGTTTGAGCACTGCACACTTTAAAAATTGCATGAAGAAAAAAGATTTGCCATTTATATGAAGAAGAAAGGACATTGTGGAGTCAATACTCATGAACTGTGAATCTATGTGGATTAGTGATATATATGGACAGTTATGAACTATATAGGGCAACAACATATTGTGGATCTCTAATTAAGTTAATGGTGTCAGTATTGAAGTTTTAATGGATTATGCATTTTTACCATTTTTATGTTTATTTTAATTATTGAACACCACAGAAAGACTACCTAGCACATTTGCACCTTAAGATTCATCGTCTCTATACTGTTACACGTACATTTGTCACAGAATATACAGACTGCTAGCACATACTAGCACATCATACCAGCACATTGCTCACACTATGTTTGTTTTTTAATTTCAATTTTACACTCAGACAGCGCCATATCCAAGAATTGTATAGATTGCTTTGTATCCCCCCCCCCCCCCAAAGGGAGGGAGTTATTGGAGGGCAGCCGCTGAGTTTCTATTTTATATCCTAAGTGCAATACCTTCCTTTTCATTTATAGGCTAGCCTGAAATTCCACTCATGGGCCAATGCATCTACCCCTCTGAACCTCTCTCTCTCTGTACAGGGAAAAGAATCTCCTGACTTTCCTGTTGCCTCCTCTGGCAAAGAGGTCCACCTCTGGTGTCCCGAAGCTTTGACATACCCTCGAAAACACCTCGGGGTGTAGCTCCCATTCTCCTTGAAGGATCTGCTGCCCGCTGAGGAAGTCTGCCTCTAGGTTGAACCCCCCCGTATGTAGATGGCTGAGATCGAGGGAATCCTCGTCTCTGCCCATTCCAGAATTTCCTGCGTTAGGTTCATCAGGGAACTGGACTTTGTACCCCCCGGTTCAGGAAGGCCACCGTAGTGGAGTTGTCCGAAAGGATTTGGACCTCTTTTCCCCTAATCCTTTTCTCGAAGACCTTTAAGGCCTCTCTGACCGCTAGGAGCTCTCGTTCCAAACCCCCTGGGCATGAAGTTCCTCTAGATGGGCCCCCCAACCACAGGTGATTGCATCGGTCGTGACCTTTACTGGCTGGAGCTGATTCCACCAAAGGCCCCGACCTAACCTATCCGGGTTGAGCCACCACCGAAGCGACTCCTTTACCTTCCTTCAGACCAGCATCCTTTGGTCCAAGGATCCTCTTTTCCCGTCCCAGGAGGAGAGAAGGAATCCCTGGAGAGGTCTGGAGTTAAACTGAGCCCAGGGCACCGCGGGAATGCAGGATGTCATCAGTCTTAGCACCCTCATAATGAACCTGTGAGACAACTCTCTGAGTTCTAGAAGAGACTCTACCAAGGTCTCCACCTTCGCTTGGGGCAAAATGAGCTTTTGTGCCAGAGAGTCTATCAGGAATCCTAGATACATCTTGGTTTGGGAGGGAACCAGTGAGGACTTCTCCCGACTGATCAGCCATCCCAGGGATTCTAGTGTGGCTACTACCCTGTCCAGGTCCACCATCAACTGCACCTGTGACTGGTTGTAGACCAACAGGTCGTCCAGGTACGGGATCAGCACAATTCCCTCTAGATGGAGGAAAGATACCACTTCCGCCAGAACCTTGGTAAAGATTCTCGGGCTGGATGCCAAACCGAAGGGCAAGGCGCTGAACTGCCAGTGTTGGACACCCTCTTTGGTGCAAACTCATAGGCGTGCGCACGGGGCGTGTTGGGTGTGCCTGGGCACACCCTAATCACCCTGTGCCTGCTAGTGTAGCCCAGTGCCGGCTGCCTCCCGAGATCTGCTTTTTTTGCACTGAGGGTAATGAGGCGCTGCTGTTCGCTTGGCTACCATCTCTGTCCTCTCTGCCAGCACCCCACTACTATCACAGACAGTATCTGCTGCCCCCCCACGGGGGCTGCCCGCTGGGTTGCTGCGAAAGGCTACATCCAAGGCGTGGGAAAACAGAACAGACCAGAAACTGTTTCACATTCAGCCGGGAGTGAGGCTTACAAGAGCCGCTCGCTGAGTGTGTGAAACTGTCCGGTAATATAACGGCTTGCAAGGAGAGACACGAGCTGTCAAAATTCAGTGATGATGTCGGGAGTGGGCGGGATCAAACTGCTGTCAAACAACAGCCAATTGGATGGGGTCTGGGTGGGCCACTACGTTTATGTGGCTCCACCCCTTTCTTAAGCAGCCTGATCATTGGCTGGTGTTTGACAGCTGCTCTGTCCCGCTCACCCCCGACACCACCGCTGAATTTTGACAGCTAGCCTTTCTCACTGCAAGCCTTTATATTACCAGACAGTCGCACACACTCTCTGCTGAATGTGAAACTCCCCCTCTCCCATATCAGTGTACATGAGTGCTGCCTCAGTGCTAATCCATGCCACCTATCAGTGCCTACCAGTGCCTCCTCACCAGTGCCCATAAATGCCACTTATCAGAGCCCACCAGTGCCTCCTCACCAGTGCCCAGCAGTGCCGTTTCATCAATGCCCATCAATACCACCTATCAGTACTGCTAATCAGTGCCTCCTCACCAGTGCCCATCAGTGCCACCTATCAGTGCCCACCAATGCTGTCTCAGTGCCCATCAGTACCACCTATCACTGCCCATCAGTGCCACCTATCAATACCAATCAATGCCCATCAGTGCTGCCTATTAGTGCCACCAATCAGTGCCCATCAGTGGTGCCAATCAGTGCTGCCTATCAGTGCCCATCAGTGCAGCCAATCAGTGCCCAGCAGTACTGCCAATTAGTGCTGCCTATCAGTGCCACCTATCAGTGACCATCAGTGATGCCAATCAGTGCCGCCTATCAGTCCTGCCAACCCTTGCCCCTTAGTGCTGCCAATCAGTGCCCATCAGTGCTGCCAATCAGTGCAGCCTCATCATTGCTGCCAATCAGTGCCCAGCAGTGCTGCCAATTAGTGCCATCTATCTGTGCCAATCAGTGCCACCTATTAGTGCTGCCAACCATGCCATCAGTGTTGCCAATCAGGGCCCAGCAGTACTGCAAATTAGTGCCCCTATCAGTGATGCCAATCAGTGCCACCTATCAATGACCATCAGTGATACCAATCAGTGCCAACTATTAGTGCTGCCAGTCAGTGCAGCCTCATCAGTGGCCATCAGTGCTGCCAATCAGTGCCGAGCAGTGCTGCCAATTAGTGCCACCTATTAGTGACCATCAATGATGCCAATCAGTGCTGGCAACCATTGCCTATCAGTCCTGCCAATCAGAGCCCATCAGTGCTGCCAATCAGTGCCAATCAGTGCAGCCTCATCAGTAGCCATCAGCACTGCCAATCAATGCCCAGCCAATTAGTGCCCCCATCAGTGCCAAGCAGTACTGCCTATCAGTGCCTATCAGTGACCATCAGTGATGCCAGTGCTGGCAACCAGTGCCTATAAGTGTAGCCAATCAGAGCCCATCAGTGTTGGCAATCAGTGCTAGTCAGTACAGCCTCATCAGTGCCCATTGGTGCTGTCAATCAGTGCCCATCAGTGCTGCCAATCAGTGCAGCCTCATCAGTGCCAATCAGTGCTGCCAACCAGTGCCCATCAGTGCTGCCTATCAGTGCCCCTCAGTGCTGCCAATCAGTGCCCAACAGTGCTGCCTATCAATGCCCATCAGTGCTGCCAATCAGTGCACTGAGTACAGGGATGGGGAGATGAACTCAGCAGCCAGGCACATTGTCCATGGGGGGAGGGGGGTGGCCTGGTGGGGCACAACTGAAATCTGTTGATGTTTATTAATGCCACATGCTGATCTTTAGTCTAATAGGTCATCGCCACAATACGATTTACAATAAACGACTGGAGGTAAAATAAAAAAGTGCCAGTAAAAGGCTTGCTGCTAAGCACTGTTATGTGTTCCCACACCACAAAAAAAAAAAAAAAAGCGCAGCGCTAACTTACTAATCAATAACTTAACAATAAAGATGGAACCCTCTAATTTATGGAAATCTCAATAAACGGAAACATTACCACAGTACCGGTCTCTGTGATATGCAACTTCATGTATAATACACATCAAACTGAAAAAGACATAAAAAATGATGGTGAAAACCCCTCCTATAGATAATTGCCATACAGATTAGAAGTGCAATAATTCCAATGATATGTTATTTCACATGTAATACACAGCAAAATAAGGCATACATTTTTTAAAAAACTTAGCAGGGATGGTGGAAACTCCTCTACGGATATTTTCCATACAAATTAACTTGAAGTGCAACAACGTTTTAGTTGGGAGGTTCACACCATTATAACATTTTGGAGTTTTTATTTTTTTAGATTGTTACACTTAATTTTATACGTTTTAGTTACTATTATTATAATGTGAATTATTGCACTTTAAGTTATTTTCCACCACCCTTGCTAATTCCATGTCTTTCTGGACCTTGCTTTGTGTACTGATGTGCAGTCATGTTGGAACAGGAAGGGGCCATCCCCAAACTGTTCCCACAAAGTTGGGAGCATGAAATTGTCCAAAATGTCTTGGTGTGCTGAAGCCTTAAGACCCCTTTCACACCAGAGCGGCGGGTCAGTTAGCAGTAAAGCGCCATCAGATTTAGTGGCGCTTTACTGCTGTTAAAGCTGCATTTTGGGGCCCATAGTGGGGCACTTTTAACCCCCTAGAAGGAGTTAACAAGGGGTTGAAAACACCCCCTGTTGCGCCGCTTCGGATGCGCTGGCTATTCATTGCAATGGCAGGGGTGGTGTGGGAGCGGTGTATACACCGCTCCCACACCACCCCAAAGATGCTGCTTGCAGGACTTTTTTCCTATCCTGCAAGCGCACCGCCCCAGTGTGAAAGCACTCAGGCCTTCACACTGGGGAGGATTGAGAGGCAGTTTTCAGGTGCTATTTTTAGCGCTAAAACGCCTGAAAACTTCCTCAGTGTGAAAGGGGTATAAGAGTTCCCTTCACTGGCTTCATGTGCGTGTAAAGGCAGGTGTCCCAATACTTTTGACAATATAGTGTGTATATATACTGTATATATATATATATATATATATATATATATACACACACAGACACACGCATGTGCGTTTGAGCTTTGGGGTGCACACCCTAATGCAATAGGCTGCGCACGCATATGTGCAAACTGCAAACCGCAGCAGACTCTGGTGTTCCGTACAAATGGGGACATGAAGGTACGCGTCCTTCAGGTCTATTGTGACCATGAAGACATCCTTTAACAGATGCTTCTTGACGCTGTAAATATTCTCCATACGGAACTTCTTGTACCGTATGAACTTGTTCAGCCTTCTTAGGTTTATGATCAGGCGAAACTTCCCCGAAGGCTTGGGGACTACAAAAATGTGAGAGTAGAACCCTTTCCCGAGTTCTACTGTTGGCACCAGAACAATGACTCTCTGCTCGGCCAACTGATTGATGTTTTCCAGGAGACCCGCTACCTTCTGTCTGTCCCTGGGCAGATGGATAAGAAGAAAACTGTGAGGGGGTATGGAGGTCAGCTCTAACCTGTACCCTTCTCTTATTATCTGTAAGATGTAGGGGCTGTGCGTAATCTTCTCCCACTGGATGGAGAATTGGGAGAGCCTCCCCCCTACGCCGGCACTGGCATCAGAGTCCTTCTCGGCCGACTTTTGGCCGGAAAAAAGGAGACTCCCTTTTGGTTTTCCTTTGCCAAACCCCAATTTTTTATTTTCCTTTTTGTTCTTAAACTGATTGGACTCTTGGGGGCCTCGAAAAAAATTTCCCTTGGTCTTCTTAGGCTTGACTGGGAATTTTTTCCCCTTTTCTGTAGATCTGGCCAGGGCCTGATCCAATCCTGCGCCAAATAGTAATGACTCTTCAAATGGGAGACCACACAAACGCGACTTTGATGTATGGTCCCCATCCCAGGTCTTCACCCATAAGGCTCTTCTAGCCGAATTTAGCAGGGCTGCCGCTTTTGCTGTTGTACGCACAGTTTCAACAACAGCGTCTGCTAGATAGGCCACCGCTTTACCAATCAATTCCAGGTAGTCTAACACCTGTTTTGACTTGGATGTATGCGAAACATGGTCCAGGAGCTTGCTCACCCACATGTCCGCGTTTCTAGCCATGCAAGCTGAGGCCAGGGCCGGACTCATTGCCGCTGCATTGGCCTCCCAGGCTCTGCACAGTAGAGTTTCAGACCTCCTATCCATCTGGTCTCTAATATTACCTGCATCCTCAAACCAGAGGTCGGATTGTTTTGAGACCTGAGCCAGGGAAGCGTCTAACCTAGGAGTCTTAAAGAATCTCTCCTCTTCCTCATCTTTAAAGGGACATCTACGCTTCCAGGTTTTGAATTTTAAGAGTTTCCTCTCTGGCTCCTTCCACTCCCTCAGGATAATGTCTTTTAGAGCCTGATGAATTGGAAGAACCTTAGCCTGTGAGCTGACCAAACCTCTGTACATTTTATCCTGAGCTGACATATGTGCAGTAGGCTCCTGAATCTCCTCAGAGGCATAAATGGCCTGGTCTGAATTCTTCCTCCTCCTGGCTATCCTCATCCAGACAACTCTGTTCAGACCCTTCTGGTTCTTCCTCCTCCTCCTCTGAGACCTGTGTGGCAGGAACCCTGACCGCGGGCCACTTAAGTGGTCTCTCCAGGCCTGACGGCCCCTCTTGTGAGGAAGAACCCTCAACACTAGACAGTGCCTCCACTTCCTGCCTTGGTTTAAGGGTTGCTTGAAAAGACCTGAGAGTAGTCAGCATCTCTGTCTGTACAGCAAGAAAATCCTTCATAACCTGAGACGTTTCTTTCCCTGACAGTTTATGAATACAGCAGAAGGGCTTTGTGTGTTCCTGCGGCAGTTTATCATTGCAGTAACCACATCTTTTATAGCGGGAAGAGGTCTTAGACTTAGTCCTGCTGGTGTCTCCCTGGCCCACGGATTCCACGTCTGCAAGATAAATGCACCTGCATTAACCTCTTACCGCTCCATGCAGGGGTCGGATTCAGGGTTCCACCCCACCAGTACCCCTGCCAGCGGGCCAACTCACCCACTGTGGTCTCCTCTGTGGCTGTGACCGTCCTCCTCTCTTTCCATCCTTGTAGAAGCCAGAGCTCTTGGACAGTGTAGGGATCAGGTAGGTTAGTGTAGTGGACAGTGTAGGAATCAGGTAGGTTAGTGTAGTGGACAGTGTAGGGATCAGGTAGGTTAGTGTAGTGGACAGTGTAGGAATCAGGTAGGTCAGTGTAGGAATCAGGTAGGTTAGTGTAGTGGGCAGCATAAGAATCAGGTAGGTTAGTCTAGGAATCAGGTAGGTTATTGTAGTGGACAGTGTAGGGATCAGGTATGTTAGTGTAGTGGACAGTGTAGGGATCAGGCAGATCAGTGTAGTGGTCAGTGTAGGAATCAGGTAGGTCGGTGTAGGGATCAGGTAGGTCAGTGTAGGAATCAGGTAGGTTAGTACAGTGGACAGTGTAGGGATCAGGTAGGTTAGTGCCATGGTCAGTGTAGGAATCAGGTAGGTCAGTGTAGTGGACAGTGTAGGGATCAGGTAGGTTAGTGTAGTTGACAGTGTAGGAATATGGTAGGTCAGTGTAGGAATCAGGTAGGTCAGTGTAGGAATCAGGTAGGTTAGTGTAGTGGGCAGCATAGGAATCAGGTAGGTTAGTCTAGGAATCAGGTAGGTTAGTGTAGTGGACAGTGTAGGAATCATGTAGGTTAGTGAAGTGGACTGTGCAGAAATCAGGTAAGTCTGTGTAGGGATCAGGTAGGTCAGTGTAGGAATCAGGTAGGTTAGTGTAGTGGACAGTGTAGGAATCAGGTAGGTTAATGTAGTGGACAGTGTAAGGATCAGGTAAGTTAGTGTAGTGAACAGTGTAGGGATCAGGCAGATCAGTGTAGTGGTCAGTATAGGAATCAGGTAGGTCAGCGTAGGGATCAGGTAGGTCAGTGTAGGGATCAGGTAGGTCAGTGCAGTGGACAGTGTAGGGATCAGGTAGGTTAGTGCCGTGGTCAGTGTAGGAATCAGGTAGGTTAGTGTAGTGGTCAGTGTAGAGATCAGGTAGGTCAGTGTAGTGGTCAGTATAGGGATCATGTAGGCCAGTATAGGGATCATGTAGGCCAGTATAGGGATCAGGTAGGTCAAAGTAGGAATCAGGTTGGTTAGTGTAGGGATCAGGTAGGTCAGAGTAGTGGTCAGTGTAGGAATCACGTAGGTTAGTGTAGTGGTCAGCGTAGGGATCAGCTAGGTCAGTGTAGGAATCAGGTAGGTTAGTGCAGTGGTCAGTGTAGGAATCAGGTAGGTTAGTGCAGTGGTCAGTGTAGGAATCAGGTAGGTTAGTGCAGTGGTCAGTATAGGAATCAGGTAGGTTAGTGCAGTGGTCAGTGTAGGAATCGGGTAGGTCAATGTAGGAATCAGGTAGTGTACGGATCAAGTAAGTTAGTGGAGTGCACAGTGTAGGAATCAGGAAGGTTAGTGCAGTGGTCAGGTAGGTTAGTGTAGTGGTCAGTGTAGGAATCAGGTAGGTTAGTTTAGTAGACATTGTAGGAATCAGGTAGGTCAGTGTAGTGGACAGTGTAGGTATCAGGTAGTTTAGTGTAGTGGACAGTGTAGGAATCAGGTAGGACAGTGTAGGAATCAGGTAGGTCAATGTAGGAATCAGGTAGGTCAGTGTAGGAATCAGGTAGGTCAGTGTAGGAATCAGGTAGGTCAGTGTAGTGGACAGTGTAGGGATTAGGTAGGTTAGTGTAGTGGACAGTGTAGGAATCAGGTAGGTTAATGTAATGGACAGTGTAGTGTTCAGGTAGGTTAGTGTAGTGGACAATGTAGGGATCAGGCAGATCAGTGTAGTGGTCAGTGTAGGAATCAGGTAGGTCAGTGTAGGGATCAGGTAGGTTAGTACAGTGGACAGTGTAGGAAACTGGTAGGTTAGTGCCATGGTCAGTGTAGGAATCAGGTAGGTTAATGTAGTGGACAGTGTAGGGATCAGGTAGGTTAGTGTAGTGGTCAGTGTAGGGAACAGATAGGTTAGTGTAGTGGTCAGTGTAGAGATCAGGTAGGTCGGTGTAGTGGTCAGTATAGGAATCATGTAGGTCAAAGTAGGAATCAGGTAGGTCAGTGTAGGAATCAGGTAGGTCAGTGTAGGGATCCGGTAGGTCAGTACAGTGGACAGTGTAGGGATAAGGTAGGTTAGTGCCGTGGTCAGTGTAGGAATCAGGTAGGTTAGTGCAGTGGTCAGTGTAGAGATCAGGTAGGTCAGTGTAGTGGTCAGTATAGGGATCATGTAGGCCAGTATAGGGATCAGGTAGGTCAAATTAGGAATCAGGTTGGTCAGTGTAGGGATCAGGTAGGTCAGTGTAGTGGTCAGTGTAGGAATCACGTAGGTTAGTGTAGTGGTCAGCGTAGGGATCAGCTAGGTCAGTGTAGGAATCAGGTAGGTTAGTGCAGTGGTCAGTGTAGGAATCAGGTAGGTCAATGTAGGAATCAGGTAGTGTACGGATCAAGTAAGTTAGTGTAGTGCACAGTGTAGGAATCAGGAAGGTTAGTGCAGTGGTCAGGTAGGTTAGTGTAGTGGTCAGTGTAGGAATCAGGTAGGTTAGTGTAGTAGACATTATAGGAATCAGGTAGGTCGGTGTAGTGGACAGTGTAGGGATCAGGTAGGTTAGTGTAGTGGACAGTGAAGGAATCCGGTAGGTCAGTGTAGGTATCAGGTAGTTTAGTGTAGTGGACAGTGTAGAAATCAGGTAGGACAGTGTAGGAATCAGGAAGGTCAGTGTAGGAATCAGTTAGGTCAGTGTAGAAATCAGGTAGGTCAGTGTAGTGGACAGTGTAGGGATTAGGTAGGTTAGTGTAGTGGACAGTGTAGGGATCAGGTAGGTCAGTGTAGGAATCAGATAGGTTAGTGTACTGGACAGTGTAGGAATCCGGTAGGTTAATGTAATGGACAGTGTAGTGTCCAGGTAGGTTAGTGTAGTGGACAATGTAGGGATCAGGCAGATCAGTGTAGTGGTCAGTGTAGGAATCAGGTAGGTCAGTGTAGGGATCAGGTAGGTCAGTGTAGGGATCAGGTAGGTTAGTACAGTGGACAGTGTAGGGAACAGTTAGGTTAGTGCCGTGGTCAGTGTAGGAATCAGGTAGGTCAGTGTAGTGGACAGTGTAGGGATCAGGTAGGTTAGTGTAGTGGACAGTGTAGGGATCAGATAGGTTAGTGTAGTGGACAGTGTAGGGATCAGATAGATTAGTGTAGTGGTCAGTGTAGAGATCAGGTAGGTCAGTGTAGTGGTCAGTATAGGGATCAGGTAGGTCAAAGTAGGAATCAGGTAGGTCAGTGTAGGAATTAGGTAGGTCAGTGTAGTGGTCAGTGTAAGAATCACGTAGGTTAGTGTAGTGGTCAGTGTAGGGATCAGCTTGGTCAGTGTAGAAATCAGGTAGGTTAGTGCAGTGGTCAGTGTACAAATCAGGTAGGTCAATGTAGGAATCAGGTAGTGTACGGATCAGGTAAGTTAGTGTAGTGCACAGTGAAAGAATCAGGAAGGTTAGTGCAGTGGTCAGGTAGTTTACTGTAGTGGTCAGTGTAGCAATCAGGTAGGTTAGTGTAGTGGACAGTGTAGGAATCAGGTAGGTCAGTGTAGTGGACAGTGTAGTCATCAGGTAGGTCAGTGTAGGAATCAGGTAGGTCAGTGTAGGAATCACGTAGGTTAGTGTAGTGGTCAGTGTAGGGATCAGCTTGGTCAGTGTAGGAATCAGGTAGGTTAGTGCAGTGGTCAGTGTAGGAATCAGGTAGGTTAGTGCAGTGGTCAGTGTAGGAATCAGGTAGGTCAATGTAGGAATCAGGTAGTGTACGGATCAGGTAAGTTAGTGTAGTGCACAGTGTAGGAATCAGGAAGGTTAGTGCAGTGGTCAGGTAGGTTAGTGTAGTGGACAGTGTAGGAATCAGGTAGGTCAGTGTAGGAATCAGGTAGGTCAGTGTAGGAATCAGGTAGTTTAGTGTAGTGGTCAGTGTAGGAATCAGGTAGGTCAGTGTAGGGATCAGGTAGGTCAGTGTAGGAATGAGGTAGGTTAGTGTAGTGGACAGTGTAGGAATCAGGTAGGTTGGTGTAGTGGTCAGTGTAGGGACCAAGTAGGTCAGTGTAGTGGTCAGGTAGGTCAGTGTAGGGATCAGGTTGGTCAGTGTAGGAATCAGGTAGGTCAGTGTAGTGGACAGTGTAGGGATCAGGTAGGTTAGTGTAGTGGTCAGTGTAGGAATCAGGTAGGTCAGTGTAGGAATCAGGTAGGTTAGTGTAGTGGACAGTGTAGGAATCAGGTAAGTTAGTGTAGTGGACAGCGTAGGAATCAGGTAGGTTAGTGTAGTGGACAATGTAGGAATCAGGTAAGTTAGTGTAGTGGACAGCATAGGAATCAGGTAGGTTAGTGTACTGGACAGTGTAGGGATCAGGTAGGTTAGTGTAATGGTCAGTGTAGGAATCAGGTAGGTCAGTGTAGGAACCAGGTAGGTCAGTGTAGGGGTCATGTAAATCAGTGTAGGAATTAGGTAGATCAATATAGTGGACAGTGTAGGGATCAGGTAGGTCAGTGTAGGAATCAGGTAGTATAGTGTAGTGGTCAAGTAGGTCAGTGTAGGAATCAGGTAGGTTAGTGCAGTGGTCAGTGTATGAATCAGGTAGGTTAGTTTAGTGGTCAAGTAGGTCAGTGTAGGAAACAGATAGGTTAGTGTAGTGGACAGTGTAGGGATCAGGTAGGTCAGTGTAGGAATCAGGTAGATCAGTGTAGTGGACAGTGTAGGGATCAGGTTGGTCAGTGTAGTGGTCAGGTAGGTCAGTGTAGGGATCAGGTAGGTCAGTGTAGTGGTCAGTGTAGGAATCAGGTAGGTCAGTGTAGGAATCAGGTTGGTCAGTGTAGTGGTCAGGTAGGTCAGTGTAGGGATCAGGTAGGTCAGTGTAGTGGTCAGTGTAGGGATCAGGTAGATTAGTGTAGGAATCAGGTAGGTTAGTGTAGGAATCATGTAGCTCAGTGTAGGGATCAGGTAGGTTAGTGTAGTGGACAGTGTAGGGATCAAGTAGGTCAGTGTAGTGGTCAGTGTAGGAATCAGGTAGGTTAGTGCCGTGGTCAGGTAGGAAAGAGTAGGAATCAGGTTGGTCAGTACTATTGTACTAGTGGAAGGGACTCTGAGAGTGCTAGAAGTCTGCGGGTTAGAGATCGCATATTTCTTCCCTTGTCCCGGGCGCTGAAAACCCACGCTATGCCACTGACTGTATATATAATTTGAGAAAATCAGGTAGTGTACGGATCAAGTAAGTTAGTGTAGTGCACAGTGTAGGAATCGGGAAGGTTAGTGCAGTGGTCAGGTAGGTTAGTGTAGTGGTCAGTGTAGGAATCAGATAGGTTAGTGTAGTAGACATTGTAGGAATCAGGTAGGTCAGTGTAGTGGACAGTGTAGGTATCAAGTAGTTTAGTGTAGTGGACAGTGTAGGAATCAGGTAGGACAGTGTAGGAATCAGGTAGGTCAATGTAGGAATCAGGTAGGTCAGTGTAGGAATCGGGTAGGTCAGTGTAGTGGACAGTGTAGGGATTAGGTAGGTTAGTGTAGTGGACAGTGTAGGTATCCGGTAGGTTAATGTAATGGACAGTGTAGTGTTCAGGTAGGTTAGTGTAGTGGACAATGTAGGGATCAGGCAGATCAGTGTAGTGGTCAGTGTAGGAATCAGGTAGGTCAGTGTAGGGATCAGGTAGGTTAGTACAGTGGACAATGTAGGAAACTGGTAGGTTAGTGCCGTGGTCAGTGTAGGAATCAGGTAGGTTAATGTAGTGGAGAGTGTAGGGATCAGGTAGGTTAGTGTAGTGGACAGTGTAGGGATCAGATAGGTTAGTGTAGTGGTCAGTGTAGAGATCAGATAGGTTAGTGTAGTGGTCAGTGTAGAGATCAGGTAGGTCAGTGTAGTGGTCAGTATAGGGATCATGTAGGTCAAAGTAGGAATCAGGTAGGTCAGTGTAGGAATCAAGTAGGTCAGTGTAGGGATCAGGTAGGTCAGTGTAGTGGTCAGTATAGGGATCATGTAGGCCAGTATAGGGATCAGGTAGGTCAAAGTAGGAATCAGGTTGGTCAGTGTAGGGATCAGGTAGGTCAGTGTAGTGGTCAGTGTAGGAATCACGTAGGTTAGTGTAGTGGTCAGCGTAGGGATCAGCTAGGTCAGTGTAGGAATCAGGTAGGTTAGTGCAGTGGTCAGTGTAGGAATCAGGTAGGTTAGTGCAGTGGTCAGTGTAGGAATCAGGTAGGTTAATGCAGTGGTCAGTGTAGGAATCAGGTAGGTCAGTGTAGGAATCAGGTAGGTTAGTGCAGTGGTCAGTGTAGGAATCAAGTAGGTCAATGTAGGAATCAGGTAGTGTACGGATCAAGTAAGTTAGTGTAGTGCACAGTTTAGGAATCAGGAAGGTTAGTGCAGTGGTCAGGTAGGTTAGTGTAGTGGTCAGTGTAGGAATCAGGTAGGTTAGTGTAGTAGACATTGTAGGAATCAGGTAGGTCAGTGTAGGTATCAGGTAGTTTAGTGTAGTGGACAGTGTAGAAATCAGGTAGGACAGTGTACTAATCAGGTAGGTCAGTGTAGGAATCAGGTAGGTCAGTGTAGAAATCGGGTAGGTCAGTGTAGTGGACAGTGTAGGGATTAGGTAGGTTAGTGTAGTGGGCAGTGTACTAATAGAATGGAAAAAGATAAAATACAATAGAGGGGAATATAACAGAAAATGAAAGAATATAATGTGGTGGAGTGGAACAGAGCTGTTTTACTCTGTTGTATTCTATCATTTTGTTTTCTATTATATTCTCTTCTAGTCTATTGTTTTCTTTTCCATTTTGTTCTCTTTGGAAATTGGAAAACTATTCAAATTCAAGGACTTTTCGAATTCGAAAATGATTGGAATTTGAAAATATTTCGGATACATCCCAATTTCCAAAAAACGAAAATTTGCCTGAATTTTAATTCGGAATGAAACTAACCACACATGACCATAATGCAGTGAAATCGCTGGGAAATGCTGCCCACTGATTGTTAACTTCACCATTCACATAAAAGTTTGCCTCATCACTGAACACAATCTTCTGCGTAAACTGAGGGTCCTGTGAAGATACGAGATGTGCAGCACCTGAAACTACGGATACTGGAAGCCTGTGCTAGCATTTCTCCTGCGGTGTTGCTATCAGTGTGTGAAGAGTGGGAGAAGAGGGTTGCATTGACAATCCAACACAATGGGCAGCACATTGAACACATTTTATAAGTGGTCAGAAACTTGTAAATAACTCATGAAAGAATAAAGTTATGTTAAAACCAAGCACACCATTGTTTTTCTTGTGAAATTCCCAATAAGTTTCATGTGTCACATGACCCTCTTCCTATTGAAAAAACAAAAGTTGGATTCAAAATGGCCGACTTCAAAATGGCCACCATGGTCACCACCCATCTTGAAAAGTTTCCCCCCTCACATATACTAATGTGCCACAAACAGGAAGTTAATATCACCAACCATTCCCATTTTATTAAGGTGTATCCATATAAATGGCCCACCCTGTAGTATTTAGATCTAGTGGACAGTATATACAGGCAGTGTAGCATATAGATCTACTGTAGAGACAGTATATAGAGGCAGTGTAGGCAGTGTAGTATATAAATCTAGTGGGGAGAGTATATACAGGCAGTGCAGTATATAGATCTATTGTAGCCTATATACAGACAGTATAAGAATATATATGTACAGTATATAGTGTATATATGTATATATATATATATATATATATATATATATATTATGCTGCCTTCAGTGTAGACTATATATACAGCTCATTCAGTGTATAGTATATAGAGTCAGTTCAGGCAGTGTAAGAATATATATGTACAGTATATAGTATATATATTGTGGGAGATTAGCTTGTGGGGATCATTTTTCAGGGGAAAAGATTCAGCATGGATGTCAGTTTCTTTAAAGTCTGGTGGCTTGCCAGGTTTATATTTACAGGTTTACAAGATCAAAACAGAAACAGAAAACAAAACCTCGCTGTCTGGTGCTACACTAAACAAAGAGATTCCTCTCTATACAGTTTGGGGATGTCCCCAACACCCACAAAGCATAAGCACATTGCAAACCTTGTTTTTAGAGTCCAAATTAGCACACGGAGCTCTCTCTGCTTTCTCCCTCTGAGATCCAGGATCAAGCTCAAGTGAGATCTCTTCCTGATCATTAAATTCAGGTGGAGAGGGGTTTGAGTGGACCAGAAAGTCCGGGCCAGAAACCAGCTCTGCCACGGTGGCTGGCAAAACTCGGGTCGGACTCCCGCTCAAAATCGATCCATGCGAGGCGACAAGTATCGCCCGTCCATTGCAGTGCCTTGCATAACGTCACATATCCCCCCCTCTGCTCAAGCCCCTGGGGCAGAGCAACTGTCCCAACCATGCAGTGGGACTGAGAAAGACCATCAGCGTTATTTTGGAGACTTCCAGCCCGGTGTTCCACTGAGAACTTAAAAGGCTGTAGGGCCAGGAACCACCTAGTCACCTAACTATTTTTCTCCCGGTTGTCACACATCCACTTCAGGGGGGCATGGTCAGTGACTAGCCTGAATGACCTTCCCAGCAGGTAGTATTTTAGGGCCTCTAAGGCCCACTTGATGGCCAGGCACTCCTTCTCTACAATGGCATAGTTCTTTTCATGTCCATTAAGCTTCCTGCTTAAGTAGACAACCAGGTGCTCCTCACCGTCTCTGATCTGGGACAGAACAGCAGCTAGTCCCACCTCAGAGGTGTCGGTTTGAGCAACAAACTCCTTTGTGAAGTCCGGAGTCACAAGCACCGGCTGTACACAAAGGGCTTGCTTCAATTTCTGGAAGGCCTTTTCAGCTTCGGGATTCCACTTAACCATTCCTGATGCTTTACCCTTTGTCAGATCGGTCAGAGGGATGGCAATGGTGGCAAAGTTGGGAATGAACCGTCGGTAATACCCTGTAATCCCCAGGAGGGCCTGAACCTGTTTCTTGTTCATCAGTTGGGGCCACTTTTGAATGGCCTTGATCTTATTGGTTTGGGGCTTAATCAGACCTCGACCAATCACATACCCAAGGTATTTGGCCTCCTCGAGACCTATGGCACACTTCTTGGGTTAGCTGTTAAACCTGTTACCCTCAGTGAATCTACTACTGCCTGCACCCGGGGCATATGTGATTCCCAATCTGGGCTGTGAATGATGAAATCACAGATAGGCCGCTGCATAGGGCCAATGCGGCCCCAAAGGCTTGTACATCATCCTCTGAAAGGATGCAGGGGCCCCATGCAGACCAAACGGCATTCAATTGTATTGGAAGGACCCCTTGGGGGTGGAGAAGGATGTTTTTTCCATTGCTGACTCCGTTAGGGGGATCTGCCAGTATCCCTTAGTTAGGTCTAGGGATGTTATGTACCGAGCCCCTCCCAACCTATCCACAAGTTCGTCAGCCTGAGGCATCGGGTATGCATCAAACTTAGACATTTCATTCAGCTTCCTAAAATCGTTACAGAACCGTATAGTGCCATCGGCCTTTGGGACAAGTACTATAGGGCTCGACCAGGTGCTGTGGGACTCCTCTATCACGTCTAACTCCAACATGGTTTTTATTTCTCTCTCCACCGCCTCTCATCTAGCCTCAGGTATGTGGTAGGGTTTTACATTTACACGGACCCCAGGTTCCGTGATTATGTCATGTTATAGCACAGTAGTCAGTCCGGGTAGGGCAGAGAAAAAGTCTCTAATTTTTACTGACAAATTCCTTAACCTCATTTTGTTGCATCAGTGACAAGGACTAGTTATGGGGACATCCAGGGTTAGGGGTAACCTGTCCTTTTGGGGCGTGGGCACTGCCAATAAAGTCTCCCTGTCCTTCCACAGTTTTAGGAGATTAACATGGTAAATCTACTCTGGATTCCTTTTCCCAGGCTGGTAAACTTTGTAGTTTACTTCCCCTACTCTTTCCCTAATCTCAAAGGGACCCTGCCACTTTGCCAGGAATTTACTTTCAACCGTGGGGACTAGCACCAGCACACTGTCCCCGGGTTGAAAGTTTGGATTTTGGCATCCAATTGTAAACCCTTTTTGGGCCTCCTGGGCTTGCTCCATATGCTCTTGTACAAGGGGCAGGACAGCTGCAATTCGATCCTGCATCAAGGACGTACTCTATGATGCTTCTATACAGGGTGGCCTCTCCCTCCCACGTCTCCTTTGCGACATCTAGCAACCCGCTGTGATGTCTACCATGCAAGAGTTCAAAGGGGGAATACCCCATAGATGCCTGCAGAACCTCTTGTATGGCAAACATGAGGTACGGCAGCAAAAAATCCCAATTTTACCCATCTTTATTCACCACCCTTTTTAGCATACTATTGAGGGTCTTGTTAAAGACCTTTCCACCAGACTATCAGTTTGG
>BLSH010426668.1:42295-55233 GCA_018402905.1 Glandirana rugosa
ACTCTCACTTGGCTTACATCAGGGACTGAATCTCAAGGCCTCTATCCTGAAGACATATCTTGTTGATACCCTCCCATAGTTGTTCTATACAGAAGTCCTATCTCCGGAACTCTAAGTCAGGGACTACATTCGGTTCACTCTCACGGTCAGGGACAGAGACATGGTCTGGGATATAATCCATCTGCTGGGAGCCAGCTTCCAGCTTCTCCAGCTCCCCAGCCATTACAGGAAAAAGAACACGGTCTCCTTCTTCCTCGGTCCTGCCACCAATCTCTCCTTCCGGTTGGCAAAAAGGGTCTGGTGAGAACTCCCGTGCCTCCTCAGCAGGGGGAGCTCTCTCCTCCAGGCTCTCTGTGCCTTCCCACAACCTCCAAAAATGGGGAAAATCCCTCCCCACTAGGGCTTTATGAAGCTGGGAAGGTACCATTCCCACTGAATGGGACACTCTGCCGCAAGGGGTGTCAATCTCAACTAGCGCCATCTGGTAGTCACGAGTGTCCCCATGGATGACCTCTACCAGGGGTTCCCAAACCAGGGTTGCCCACTGCATAAGCCAGACTCTACCACCAGGTACGTGACAGTAACTGACAGCCATGTCCCAGTCTGCGCAGGGGCCCTGCAAGAGGGATACACTCGTTTGTAAAATAGAGTGCAGGAGCTCTCCACCCCAGCACCATCTGGACCCAGCCAGGCCGCCTCCCGCACCATTGTAACCCTGCCTACGGAGCACAAAGTGCCCATGCCCGAACAGTTTGCGGGGGACTGCAGGAAGTTTCGGGCTTTTTACATTTCCTGCGAATTATACTTTGCGCTCCAACCCCGTACCTTCTCTCTGTAAGCCACCAAGGTGGGATTAGTCATCTCTCTCCTCCTGGATGAGCCCCAAGCATGAGCCCACCGGCTGCTTGAGCAGAAGGCTCTGGAGACCACCAGCCTGGACCACTTCTTTCAAGCCATGGCCCAGTTGTACGATGACCCTCACGAGGCCACCACCGCGGAATCCGCGCTTCACACGCTCCAGCAAGGCCGCCGTACGGCGGAGGATTGCGTTTCGGAGTTCCGGCGATGGAGCGCTGATACGGCCTCGAATGATGCGGCCCTCTGCTATCAATTCCGGTTAGGTCTCTCTGAGCCGCTCAAGGATGAGCTGGGGGTCACGTCGGGGTTCCCCACACCCTGGACGCCTTGATCAATTTGGCAATCCAGATTGAGCGGGAGCGCAGGGCCGAGAGATCTGCAGGAATCACGCGCCCGACATGGATGCTGCACCGAGTTCCAAGCTATCCTGGTCCCAGCCCAGCTGCAACCTCCTCCTCCTTTCCACAAGACCGCCCTAAGCCGATGCAAATTGGGCTCCTTCGTCCATCTCTCTCTCCAGAGGAAAGACAGAGGCGTATGTCCCTAAACCTGTGCCTGTATTGAGGGGGATCGGTGAGAAACTGCCCTGCCAAGTCCGGTAAGTGTCCCATCACTACCGAGGGGAAAGTGTTGTCTCTGCCTAATGATAAGTCTCACCTTGTTCTCTCTATCTCTCTACAGCTTCCCGGTGCGAGTATCCAAGTCCCAGTAGTTGTTTTGTGGACTTAGCCTTCGCAGCTCAACACCAAAACCCTCTTCGACCCAAGGACCACCCGATGGCCATTCGCCTTGCTGATGGGTCCAAAATCAGGTATAGTCACCCATGAGACCATCCCCTTACCAGCCAAGGCAACCGGTGGCCACATGGAATTCCTGTTAATGGACACTATCTCCCCCCTCTTCGCGGTCATCTTAGGCCTCCCCTGGCTCCGGACCCACAGTCCACACATCAATTGGAGTTCCGGCAACATACAATTTCAGTCTCTTTACTGCCTCTGCCACTGCCTGCAACAGCCCCAAGAGTCACCCTCTTCTGTGCTATGTATGGACTCTGACACCGACCAGGAAACCCGCCTTGCTGTCTCCGCTGTGTACCATGATTTCCTGGATGTATTCAGCAAAAAGGGGGCAGATGTTCTCCCACCGCACAGATCTTATGACTGTCCAATAGAACTCTTACTGGGGGTCAAAGTTCCTTTTGGCAGAATATACCCTCTTTCTGAAGTGGAATTAGTGGCCCTCCACTTTTCCTGCAGGAGCCGGGATATTTTTCGTAGAAAAAAAAGGACCTGTTCGTTGTGATTTACCTGGATGACATCCTCATCTTCTCCCCCTCCTTAGAGGAGCATCGCAGGCATATGAAATGCGTACTCAGCCGCCTCCGGCAACGCGGGCTATATGCAAAGGTCGAGAAATGTGCATTCGAGTGCTCCAGCATCTCCTCCTTGGGTTTCAACATTTCTGTCACAGGGACAATTATGGACCCACAGAAGGTCTCTGCCATCGTAGACTGGCATATTCCAGAAGACAAGAAAGGGGTCCAGCGCTTTGTCGGCTTTGCAAACTTTTATAGGAAGTTCATCAGGGGGTTCTCTGCTGTCATTGTCACCCAGCTCACTAAGCAAAACTCCCATTTTCACTGGAACCCCGAGGCCCAAATGGCCTTCCTGTGGCTGAAGAAGTTATTTACCTCAGCTCTAGTCCTCAAGCACCCGACCCAGCTCTGCCATATACCCTGGAAGTGGACACTTCAGAGACTGCAGTGGGAGCGGTTCTCTCTCAGAGACGCAGACCAAAGGTCTCATTTCACCCCATTGCCTTCTCTCGTAAACTCTCACCACTCAAGAGAAATTTTGACGTTGGGGACAGAGAACTGCTGGCCATTAAATCCGCCCTGGAGGAATGGCGGTACCTACTGGAGGGAGCCTCATACCCTGTCCTGGCCTTACGGACCATAAAAATCTAGAGTACCTGTGAACTGCCAAGAGACTCAAACCTTGTCAGGCCCTTTGGGCAATGTTCTTCATTAGATTTCAACTACACATTACGTACAGGCCTGGGTCAAAGAACATTAAGCCAGGCTCTTTATCCAGAATGTTTCATGAGCCTGGAGATGCCCCTCCTCCAAACACAATTCTCCCTGCTCTGAGTTTCTTGTTGACTCAGGAGGATCTCTTAACCTGAGTCAGGCAGTCCCTAGCCGGGTCCACCGTCCCATCGGATTCCAGACTCACTACCAAAAACGGGCTATGGTGGTTTGGTACTCGAATCTTTGTCCCAGAGGAACTACGTCTGACAGTCCTGGAACTTTGTCACAACCTCAAATTAGTCGGACATTTCAGCAGTCGCAAGATGGCAGAACTGTTGTCACGCTTGTTCTGGTGGCCTCTTGTTGATGAAGAATGCAGGAAATATGTTGGTGCCTGCCCCACCTGCGCCCAAAACAAGACAGACAGGACCAAAGCTTAGGGTCTGTTGATCCCGCTGCCTATCCCGGAACACCCATGGTCCCAAATCTCCATGGACTTTGTAGTTAAATTGCCCCCGTCTGCAGGGCTTACTACTATCTTTGTGGTGGTAGACGGACTCATTAAAATGGCACACTTCATTCACATGAAGGGCACTCCCTCGGCAACCGAGACAGCAGAAACGTTCATCAGAGAGATAATCCGTCTCCATGGGATCCCTACCAATATAGTGTCTGATCAAGGGGTGCAGTTCACGTCCCGGGTCTGGAAGGTCCTATGCTCAACTTTGGGGATCGAACTAGCATTCTCATCAGCCTACCATCCAGTCAAATGGACAAACCGAGAGGACCAACCAGACCCTCGAACAGTACCTCTGCTGCTACTCCTTGTTCACCCAGGACGACTGGGTCTCCTTGTTACCGGTAGCCAAATTCGCCTACAACTCTGTCCACTTTGCCACCAAGCAATTTCGTTCTGGGAAAATCTCGGCTACCACCCCACATTTCTACCTAACCTGCTAACAGAAAGTGTGGTGCCCGTCGTACAGGAAATTACTTGTTCTTGGAGAAAAGCAATAAACTCCTGCAAGAGACTCAGGAATGCAATAAGAGGATCTTTATTAGAGGGAAATGAGGACTATTGGACTTACAACCAGGCTGCAAACAAAAATCTGAGGCTATCCTGTCCTTCCAAAAAAACTAGGGCCAAGATACATCGGGCCCCTGCTGGTGAAAAGAAGGATCAATAGGGTGGCATGTGAATTTGATCTTCCCCCTTCGCTTTATATCCACTCAGTGTTCCCGTAACTCTGCTCAAGCCAGTAACTAAGAATCTTTTCCCAGGGCGGAGGACGGCCCCACCAGAACCAGTCTTAGTGGGCGGGGAGGAGGAGTTTGAGGTGGAAGCCATCCTCGACTGCAGAAAAAGAGGGGGCGCTACCCAATTCCTTATAAAGTGTAAGGGGTACGGGCCTGAAGAAAGCTCTTGGGAGCTGGAAGACAATCTGCATGCACAAGAGCTTGTCAGATATTTTTGGAGGAATTACCCAGCCAAGAGGGCCCATTGGGGCATCCGGAGGCTGCCCCTTGGGGCGGTGGGCAATGTCAGAAACCACAATCTGAAGCCACAGTTGGATTGCCTGTGTGCGGGTGCGCACTTTCACTGGTGCCAAACAGTCTATTTGAACGGTCAGCACCAGGGAGCAAGCGATGTCCATTCTACAGCGTTCCTATGACCCCCTGTGACCGGTTTTGTAAAGCTTCCTGTTACCTGTGACCTGGCTACTCTCTCTGACCTTGCTTGTTATCCCCCTGCACCGACCCCGGCTTGCCTACAACTTGTTCCTGCTTGACCCTTTTGTACTTCTGCTGCCCACCTGTTGCCAAACCTGCTTGTACCCAACCATCCGTTTGCCTGCTCCTTCTGTTCCGCACCACCCACCAGTTACCGACCCGGCCTGCATCACTACTCTTCAGTCCAGCACGAGCTCTTCAGTGGACCTTCACACACCAACAGTGAACTTGTCCAGTCCTCATGCCATCCTGCACTCTCGAACCACCTGTCTGCTCTACCAGGGGTCCTCGAATCAGGGTAGTAAGAGAGGTTGCCCTGTGCATGTCCAAGATGGCGCAGAGAGCGGACGCGTGGTAGAGGAGCTCCCGGTCCCGATCTACATTTTACAGCCATCTTTGGGGCAAAGGAGGAAATCTCTGACTCCCTGCACTTGCTGAATCTTCCCCTTGTTGAGGGGGGATGAGAAAGGGCGCAAAAAACTCGGGCCCCAAGAGACGCACCAGCACCGGAGGGGGTGGAAAGCAGGCCGCACCGAAGCATCCCAGGTCTCCCTGCAGGGATATGGACTCACAAACGGAGTCATTACCCAGAGCGTTGTCCGCCTCGGTCGAGGACCGTCTAGACACCCTGATGCCAGGCGGCGCTCACGACCAAGATGGACACGGTGCAGTCGGAGGTAGGCCTCATCCGGAGGGATATGGACCGCTTCAGGGAGCGGATCACGGAGTCTGAGAGGAGAGTATCTGACACAGAGGACCTACAGAGGGAGGACCACGCTGACTTGCAAACCCTAAAGGCAAAAGTCAAAATCCTGGAGGTTAGAGTGGAGGACTCAGAAAACCGGAACTGCAGGAATAACTTGCGGATCATAGGCCTCCCGGAGGGAGCAGAAAGGTGGCCTTCATGGAAAGACTCCTGCCCGCTCTATTACCTAAAGCTCGCTTCTCACCACACTTCTCGGTGGAACGCGCGCATCACATGCCGGCCACCAGGGGGCCGGCAGGTGCGCCACCTCGCACGTTCATATTCAAGCTTCTACATTACCGCGATCGTGACAAGGTTCTCCGGGAGGCCAGAGTGCAGGGAGAGCTTAAGTTTGAGAATGGAAAGCTGCTCATCTTGCCGGATTACACAGTCGAGACCCAGCGACAGCGTAAGTCATTTGATCAGGTCCGTGCTAAACTTCGGGAGAAGGGGATGAAGTACAGCACACTGTTTCCCGCCAAATTGCGATCCAGGATGGAGATCTGGTCCATTTTTCACCTCTCCAATGGAGGCGACAACATGGTTGGAGCAACGTGTGGGTAGGCCCTAAAAATGCACCCTTATACTCCAAGCCAGAACTACTTGGTCTGCAGACATTTGTATTTTGACTATCCTAGGAGGACTTAAAAGTGGACCAGCAGTATTTGCGAAGGTGCCCCCCTATACTCTGACACGTGGCGGTGAGGAACTGAACACTCTCACAGGTGGCGGATCCTGATTGACACTCTGGCGTGGAAACTGTGCACCGATCAGCTACAGTCTAGTGGAGACAATATAGGGAGACAGATGGAGCTGGACTGTCTAGCCCTAGGGAGCTAACAGGTAAATCTGACACTTCTGATGGGGCCCCCCCTCCCCTCCATCCCATAAACACCATTACTTCTGTGAGCCCATTGGGCTTGGGGCCTTGTCTCTTCCCTCACTTCCCCCCATGGGGGGGGGTTGGAGACTGCTCCACTGACCGTCACCCGCAGAGTGTGTCCAGGTTACGGCTGTGCCTTGGAGAGAAACATTTCGGAAGCCTGTGTGATGGAGCCCCCCGCCTGTGACCAGGCAATGTTACGCTGTTGGGGGGGGGGGGGGAAATACTTGTTTTTTATGTAGACAGAACTGGCTGGGAAAGTTACCATGTAACTTGCAACTGATAAGAAGTGTGCCCCTAGCATGCCAGGTGAAATTGCCCTTTGGTATCCTGTTCGGGACTACACATCCCTGCGGAGTGGGAATCTCTGTGGGGGGTGGATTACCTCTTGTTCATGAACCCCTGTTAGTTAGACGACATGTCTGAAAGGTTTTGGGAGTGGAAATCCCCTCTGGTTTTGATGGGGGGGTGGGGTGGGGGGAGGGGGGTTTATATGGGAAGTTTGCTAGACTATTGATAAGTGCCTTGCTATGTTATAAGATTTGTGTTGACACTGATGTTATAGACCAAATGCGCCTGGGCTGGGACCTGACCCAATTTGGGGCTGGGGGCCCGGTACAGGCGTCTCCTGATGGTTCGCGTATCCTGACAAACCGCTCTTGCAGAATGTAGATGTCACTTGATATACTATCCTGGAACACCCAGGGTCTCAATTCCCCGATTAAGTGCTCCCTAGTTTTCCAGTTTATTAAAAAGTATAATCCACGTGTCTATGTCCTTCAGGAGACACATTTGGTGGGCGGTAAGGCCCTGAGCCTCAAAAAAGCCTGGGTTGCTCATCACTACCATGCCACGTACTCTTATTTTGCCAGAGGGGTCAGTGTTCTGATACGCAAATCTCTATCTTTTAAGCTGTTAAATTTAGACTTGGATTCGGAAGGTAGATATGTGATTGTCCACGCTCTGATAGACTCCTTTGTGTGGATCATAGTGGGCTTGTATTTACCTCCTCCCGCCTCAGTTAAAATTCAGATCACAGCCAGAATTGCCGCATACACATCAGACAATGTAGTCATCCTGGGTGACTTTAACTTAGCCCTGGATGGATCCATTGACAGGATGACACAGACAGGACTCTCAGGTTCTGAGTTGAGGACGTGGGCGGAAACGTATGGGTTGGAAGATGTATGGAGATGGAAGAATCCTTCCGAGAGGGCATACACATGCCACTCCGCCTCCTTCCGAACATTTTCCCGTATAGATCTGGTATATGTGGACAGGTCGCTTCTCCCCAGGGTTAAAGATATTCAGATCCTACCCAGGGGAATATCTGATCATGCTCCATTGATCCTGGGCTTGAATACTTCCTCAAACTCTGCTGACAGATTATGGAGGCTCTCTAGGTATTGGATTACTGATGTGGAGGTGGAGGGTGGATTTTCAAGGGCGGCGGAGGAATACTGGCATGACAACCTGGAACGGTCCCTGACCCGGTGGTGTGGGAGGCCTACAAGGCCTTTACCCGAGCACAGTACCAAATGCTCATAGGGCGGGTGAGGAGGGAGAGGAGAGCAGAGCTGTCCGAGACAGAGGCAACGCGACAGGAGGCCCTATATGTTAGGACTCGGGACCTGCATCACTATAACCCATTAGTCCTATTGACCCATAAAGCAGTATCTCTGCGCACTGCCCTCACGGAAAAAAAACTCCTACATCAGACTCAACGCATCTTTGAACAGGGAGAACGGACGGGCAGGCTGTTGGCCTGGCTGACTAAAGAACAAACGGGTGGTGTCACCATTCCTTATATTACTGACCAGTTGGGCGCTCGTCAGACAGACCCGGCAGTAATAAACGCACGTTTCTGGTCGTATTACCAAACCCTGTATGGGTCCCGAGCTGCCTATGCTGACATCGATCTGTCTTCATATCTAGATGAAATAGATTTACCGATACTTACTGAAACTTATCAAAAGAAACTAGACACACCTTTCACTGAGACGTAGATACTTAAAGCCTTGATGTCCCTACAGACTGGCAAGACCCCAGGACCAGACGGCATCCTTGCCGAATTTTACAAAACTTATGCTGAGACACTAGCACCTAGGCTTCGGGCCTTGCTAGCGGGATCCTTTGAGGCAGGGACCCTTCCAGAGACCATGGGGGAGGCAATTATTGTGGTGATACCTAAGCCGGGGAAGGACCCTTCCCAGTGCTCGTCGTATCGCCCGATCTCGTTGCTAAACGTGGATGCGAAATTGGTGGCCAAAATTCTAGCCAACAGATTAAACACGGTGATCACCGAGTTGGTGCACCCAGACCAGACCGGTTTCATTCCCGACAGGGGTACGGATATTAACATCCGCAGGCTCTACACACACATGGAGTTGGCTGACCCTGAGGGGGGAGGAGTGGTGGTCTCACTCGACGCCGAAAAAGCCTTTGACTCGGTCGAGTGGGGCTACTTATGGGCGGTTCTGGAGAGGTTCGGGTTTGGTCCTAATTTCACGCTTGGGTGAAAATGCTATATGCCAGTCCGAGAGCGAGAGTTCGTACCAATAGTAGCCTATCTGACCCCTTCCCGCTCGTCAGAGGGACCTGTCAGGTCTGCCCACTCTCCCCGAGATTATTTGCCCTTGCTCTGGAACCGCTCGCCATACTTCTGAGAGCAGATCGTAGGGTTAAAGGGATTAAGGTGGGACCCATAGAGGAAAAAATAGCATTATACGCTGATGATTCTCTTTTATTTCTGGCTGACGCGGCGTCCTCACTTAGGGTGGCATTAATGCTCTTCGACCAGTTTGGCCGGTATTCTGGAATTAGAATTAACTCAGACTAATCACTATTATTCCCGTTTCATCCCTCTAGACACCGGGCGGATACAAACACTCCATTAAAATGGGTAGAGGACTTTACCTATCTGGGGATCAGGGTGGGCCCCTGGGTTGGGGATTACATGGAGCGGAATGTCTCTCCTTTAATGGCTCAGTTTGCACAGAAATGTGTTGCCTGGCGCAGTCTCCCCCTGACACCGGTAGGGAGAGTAAATTTGCTTAAAATGGTATACCTGCCAAAATTTTTATACTATTTTCGGAATACCCCAATACGGATACTAAAATCCCTTTTTATCAGGCTAGAGGGCATATTTTCGTTGTTTGTCTGGGCGGGTCACGTCCCCAAGGTCGCGAAAAGAACGCAATATTTACCACTCTCGGCGGGGGGTCCTAGCGCTGCCCAACTTCCAACTCTATTACTGGGCAGCGGTGCTGGTCACTGTCAGATGGTGGTTTTCCCAGCCCCGGAAAAACTCGGCGGTGAGACTAGAGGCGGCAATATTGGGGTCATACGCTGCTCTTAGCAACTTGGTGTTTAGGGGTGTCGGAGCACATCACTAATTGACTATCTCCATGAAAACCACAATAACAGTTTGGCAGCAGGCAAGAGCTGTATACAGGAAACCACGCCAGTTTTCCCCCCACATGCCTCTATGGAATAACCCAACCCTTCCGCATTTAAATTCAGTGCCTGACCCATCGATGTGGGCCAGTGAGGGGATCACTACACTTAAGCATATCTTGACTGACGGTAAACTCCTGACTTTTAAAGACCTAAGAGAGAGGTACTCAATCCCTAGGAAATATGAATTTCACTACTGGCAGCTGCAACACGCAGCAAAAGCTCAGTTCCCAGAAAGGGTGATCCTAGAGTCCGACCCGATAGAGAGATTACTCATATCAGAAGTGATGGGCAGGCCACTCTCCTCCCTGTACCTATACCTTACTGTAGCTCATGATAGTAAACCGACCAGGACGATGGATAAGTGGAGGGCAGACATTCCAGACCTGGGAGAGGAGGAATGGGAAGACTGTATATCGACATTTATACCCACATTGATATCCGCCAAAGATAGGTACAAGCATCTAAAATTCCTCCACAGAGGATACTATACACCGCATAGGCTAGCAGTTATATATCCCCAACGGGACCCTCGATGCCCTAGATGTATGACGGAACCTGGCTCGTTCTGGCACATGGTATGGACTTAAAATAACGAGATACTGGGAGGAGATTGCTGAAGTATTACGGAGTGTGACTCGGCTGCATATCCTTCTTGACCCCCGTCTAATGTTACTTACCGGTAGTTATACGGGTGACATAGAGAGTGACAGATACACGAAGCTGTGCCTTACGTTTGCGCTGTTCTATGCTAGACGAGAAATCTTGATAAGGTGGAAAGATGTGGACCCCCCTACTAAGCCAGCATGGGTGCAGTCGGTGGACAAAGTCCTACCACTGTACAGACTCACTTATGAGGGTAGGAGATGCCCGCGTAAATTTGAAAAAATTTGGACAGGATGGATTGAGGCGGGAGGAGGCACTGGAGATTGAACCCCCCCTTCTTGCCTACCATTTTTCTGTACATTATAGGTAGAAATTCTCTGGTGGGATAAGCCCGTTTTGGACTCCGTTCTCCCTCGTTTGAGGATGCACAAATGTCTTATGTTTGAATAGATTGGTGGCCACTCCCCTCCCCCCGCCTCCCTGTTTTTCCTCCCCTCTTTCCCTCCCCCCCTCCTATTTTCCTCCCCTCCCCTCCCTGTTTCCCTCCCCCTCCCTCCCTCCCTTCCCCCCTCCTTTTTTTTTTCTTTTGTTTTCGTCTCTGGAAACTAGAGGATAGGTATCATTATTTTTGAACTTGCAAAGTCATGAGTGTAACCAATTGCATAAAAAGATCGACTTGAGAGTGTATTGGTCATGTTTGTAACAACATAACTATGTAAGGTACTACATTTTTATTTATTGTAACTGAAGTGTATTTAAATAAAACTTTTCTGTAAAAAAAAAGAAAGTTTGCTCACTGCATAAGCCAGACTCTACCACCAGGTACGTGACATTATGTGTTCTATACCCAGTCCTCTCAAGGGTCCCCAAGACCTTCCTGGCTTCTTTGGCCAGTCTCCAGGTCTAGAGCCCCCAATCTCTTTAACCGTATCAGTTTTATCAAATTTCCCCTCGCACCTGAACCCTGGGACAGTCTTTCCGGATCCACCGGGTGATCTTTCACCTCTAGAGACATTGGAGTGGGGAGCAGATGGGCGCAACAAGTCCTCAGCAGCTGTGTATCCCTCGACGAGGTCCGCCAGTTGGCTTTCAGTTTTGGGGTCCCCATAGCTGACCCATTTCCTCAAAGCAGCAGGAAGCGCCTGCAGATACCGGTCCATGACCACGAGCTCCACAATCTGGAGATCTGGCAAAGTCTCTGGCTGTAGCCATTTCCTGGTAAAGTAAACTAGGTCTAACATCTGTAAACGGGTGCCTTGTCGCTGCGATAGGTCCACTGATGCACGCGTTGGACCCGGACTGCCATGGTGACCCCCAGGTGTGCAAGTATCTATGCCTTTAGAGTCTCATAGTCCTGGGCCTTATCTACTTCCAGATTGAAATAGGCTTTTTGGGGTTCACTGGTCAAGAATGGTGCTAGCAGTCCCGCCCACTGTTCTTTTGGCCATCCTTCGTAAAGAGCGACTATTTCAAAGGTCGTGAGGTATGCCTCCACGTCATCCGCAGGTTTCATCTCCTGCATGTGGTACAAGGCACATACCAACTTTGGTTCCACTATCACAGGAGGTGCGGGCCCCTTTTTTAACTCCAGCAGGGCCTCTGCTACCTCTCACTGAGCTGCAATAGTCTCTTGCAGAGCTGCGTGTTGTGCTGCAGCAGCTTCTGCGACTTGTCGGTTGGTTTCCCACTGGGCTGCAATGGCCTGCAGCAGGGCCTTCAACATCTCCTCCATCTCTGAAAGTTGCACGCATCCTCCACCACGTGTGGGAGATTAGCTCCTGTGGATCACTTTTCAGGGGAAAAGATTCAGCATGAATGTCAGTTTCTTTAAAGTCTGGCGGCTTGCCAGGTTTATTTTTACAGGGTTGCAAGATCAAAACATACACAGAAGCAGAAAACAAAACACAACATCTGGCGCTACACTAAACAAAGAGATTGCTCTCTATACAGTGTGGGGCTGTCCCCGACACCCATAAAACATAAGCACATTGCAAACCTTGTTTTTAGAGTCCAAATTAGCACACAGAGCTCTCTCAGCTTTCTCCCTCTGAGATCCAGGATTGAGCTCAAGAGAGATCTCTTCCTGATCATTAAATGCAGGTGGAGAGTGTAAGGGAAATTATAATACCTTGTATGCATTATATTTTGCCTGCGCTAATAAGCGCACTTTTCAGCTCTTTTGCATAATGCATTTGAGTGACCTGTGTTGAAGCAGACACAGAAGCAGATTGCTTTTCTCACATGGCCGCTCGCAGGGATTGTCCTGCTGAACTCTGCTTTCAGCCTTTATTTATACTGCTCAAACAGAGATAACAAAAGGGACTTGGTGGCTTCACAATCAGTCAATCAGCCTCCAAGGCACAGTCACATGACATAAGCTCAATACAAAACCACCAACCAATGACACACTTGTTTGTATTCAAACTATACAATAGGAGAGGCATGCATGCATGGGGGGGGGGGGGGTTGGCTGGCCTGTATGAGAAACAGCTGTCTACAGATGACAATGAAAGCCATGTGCTATCTCATAGAGGCCATACAACAAATCACCATACATGCACAACCTGCCATTTACAACGAATCACTATCAAATACAGCTCTATGAACTATACTCCATAGCGATTATACTA